>QEPC01008345.1:1043724-1067636 GCA_003113815.1 Sphenodon punctatus | reverse complement strand
GGGGGGGGGGGGGGGGGTGAGTGGGGAATGCGCATGAGGATGTGTGCATGCCCTGCCCAAGCACCAGCGTGCCCACAGATCCCCCACCTGGTGGAGCCATGTAAAAATGGCCTGTGGAGGAGCCACTCAAAGAAAAACAGAAGGTAAACAAGGTTCTTTGAGATGGCCCCTAACATTCTCACAACACCTACCCTTCCAGCCCCACATGGAATTTCTTATATTCCTAGAAAAGGTTGGAAGAACTGTCATTCTGAACGAGAGTGTTTTTTATACTAAAGGAGCTCAAGACCATCACGTGGTCTATTTGACTATGTGAGCATGCACAACCCAGTTGTGAGAATGTTCTGAGCCATCTCAAAGAACCTCCTCTACAAGGTAACATCCTTCTGATCACTCACATGGGGAGTAGCTGTTTGTAAACAAACAGCTTTATCTCCCAGTCCCATTGTCCCTGTGTCTAGCTGCTGCTCCTGCACCACCACTACTAGGAGGCAAAGGCAGGTGAGGGATGGAGACCAGAGCCAGGGAGGGGAAGCAGAACTTATTGGGGGAGAAGCTGGCTGCAGCCTGCTGCCTAGCCATGCAAGCACAGGGCCCCAGTTGGCCATGGGGCCATGCGCAGCCACACGTGGCACATGCCTGGGGCCAGCCCTGGAGGGCATCTGGCTCTTCTGGGGTCTCCCTCCCTCCCCTGCTGCTTCCCCCTCCGCTAGATCACTGTGGTGGCAGGAAAGGGAGGAAGCCCAGGTTGCTGGCTGTGCTTGGGGAGAGGGGGGGGAAGTGTCATCCCCACCCCAATAGCCTGCTCCCCCAAGCACCTACCTGCCTGGTCCAGGATTCAGAGCGGTTGGGTTCTGTTCCTCTGGAGGATCCTTTCAGACTCCTCAGTCCTGGAAATGTGCAGGGCTACAGGAGGGATCAATCCAGAACCGGCTACTGCTTCTTTCTTTGCTGCTACAGGCAGGCTGCCTGCCTGCTCGATGGGGCTGGTCATTGCCTCACGGGGTCAACAAGCACCGCGGGGAGTGAGTGTCCAGCCACTCAGATGCAGTAGCTGCTCTTCGTGTGCTGCCACCAGTCACACAGCTGCGGCTGCCTCACTCACCTTCCCACGCATGCCTTTTCTTCCAGTAAAGCACAGGCTCAAGCAGCACCAGCTCACCACGTGGTGCTGTGGGAGCAGGGATCAGCTGGGGGAGTCACACACACCTTGGGCAGCTAGAGAGTCACTTGGTAAGTAACTATTGAAATTGACTAGCCTAGTCAGTTTCAATGCTGCACAGCCTGCCTGCAATCTGAAGCTCCAGGAAAAGACTCCAGGGAAAAGATCTGGGGCTCCAGCCCAGTCAGCCCACCCCTAGCGATGCCTCTGAACCAAACACTGTTGTTTCCAGGGTGGATGCACAATGGCAGGCAGATCTGATGGATATGCAGCAGTTTTCAAAGGATAATGGTGGTATTAAGTACATTTGTGTATAAAAGATTGTAAGACAATTCAGATTATGGTAGGCTGGCACCTTTGCCCCTGGAACATGTGGTGTAGTTTGAAATTAGAACATGAACTGTGTATGCTTAAGAAAGTTTTTTGGAAATAAAGCCAACTTTTCTTTATTCATTCTGTGCAATTTTTTCCTTATATGATAAAGTAAAAACAGAGACACACTTGAGGTGATCAAAGCAACATCCACAGAACACATGTAACATATCTTCTGACTGGATTACACAACATCCAGCGAATAGCCTCGTGTTTAGTTTTAAAATTGACCACAATGAAAAGATCTATATGTTCACAACATGACCCCCCCACCTTTCTGCAAGTCACCCTACCATCCCGTTGGTTCAATCACTCCTCTTTAGTGGAGGGGACTAGAATATTGAAAACCAGCCCTATTGGTTCAGGGCAGTGGGAGGAGTTCTTAGACAGGTCACATGTCACCCCTACCTCTTTCGACTATGTCATGCTAACAACCCATTGGGTCCTAGTTCTGTTGAACCAGGGGGCCAAACATGACAAAACCTTTGCCCATTGGTCAAGCACAGTAAGACACGTTCTTAAAGGGGCCACAGGGACACACACACCTTTAAGGGCACAACACAGAAGTTCCAGGGGTGCAGAGGTGGGATTTCTGGTCTCAGGGACCCTCTCAAACTAACAAGATCAGTTGGATGGGTGTTTGACATGAAGTGGGCCCCTATACCACTGGCAGCAATGCAAGCAGGGTGCCAAGAAACAGTGTGGTCTGAGGTTAAGACATTGGGCCAAGATTCCCAATACTAGTTCTCTTGACCTGCTTGGACAGAGTTCATCAGTTTCCTCTTTGTCTTATCCATTTACATTTCTTCAGGGCACAAGCCTTAAGGACATGTGTCAAGTCTACAGACCTACACCTTACCCCTCCCCCAATGGCCATATTCCACTGCAAGCCCCATTCACTTCAATGGGGTTTGTTCCTGACAGGAAAGCACTTAAGATCTGCTGCTCCTTGGACATTCACCACAGCTGTCTCCCCTTATCTACTCTTCTGTGATTCCTCATGTCACTGCCAAAGCTAAGATAGGTCCTATGCCTACCCCAAATACATGCAAATTGGGTTGCGACCATAGGGTATCTGTTCTATAGGGCTCTGTGAAGCTGAAGGGCATCCACTCTATGGAATACTATGGAGCTATGGTTCAACACTATATTTCATCCTTGTCCAAGACCAGCCTTTCCCAACTGCTGCCCATGCCATAACCATGGACCCATGTTCACTGCATTTCCTAATTGGTGGCAAGGAGGGAAAAATAAGATGCAGTGAACCTGGGTTCCTGCCCACATCCTTCCTACTCCAGCCACCCGCTGCCAATCAACTGGCTATTTCCAGCTATTTCCCACTGCCACAGACTCTCCTCCTTCTCCATCACACAGGGACCGTCTTGCATCAATTGCAAGTGCATCAATCACAACCCTTTCCTTTTTGTCAAGAGCAATTTTAAAAAAAGGATTCCTGCTGCCTCCTCAGACTGGAGGTGGCCCATAAGGACAACCAGCTTGCAGATGGCAAAGGTGGTTATAGGCAGCCAGACCCAGCAAGTGCTATTTATTCAAAGCTTTAGTTTTAATGCTCTCAGCAGCATGGATGTAAAAACAGGTGAGAACTAAATGGTATGCTGCCTCAATTTTGCTGCCCCACCCCCACCACCCAGCCCCATCAGTAGCAGTATGGCTACCACAGAGATTGAAGAGGAGACTGCCCCACCCCTGCACCATTCTGCCCTTTACTAATGTTTAAGTTTCCTGGACACAGGATCAGTGGGTAGATCCCAGAGCAGAGGACAGGAGTCCTGGCTTCAAGCCCCACTGTACTGCTCTAACCTACTCACCTCCACTCCTTGCCCAAAGCTGGGACTAGAATGCAGGAGTCCTGGCTCTCAGCTCTCACCCCCAACTCACAAGAGCTGGGAATAGAACCCAGGTGTTCTGGCTTCCAACTCCCTGTTCTAACTTATTATCCCCCCACACCTCTCAGAGCAGAGATAACCAGGTTATCAGGGCTCCCAGCTTTCCTTCCCCAACCCACTAGTCCCAGTGACTCCCCTCCCAAGCTGAGGATGGAGCCCAGCCCATTCTTTTGATTGTTCCCTATGATCCATCCAGGGGAAAGGCAGAAACATGGATTCACACGTGTGTTTAAATCGCACAGCTGCCTTGGCAGCATCGTGCAATTTAAAGAACCCCGCACTTCCGGGTTGGTGTGAATGCGGTGAGCGTGCACATTTCCACTTCGCCCTAATGTTTGGAGTGCGGTTTGAAAAGCTGTCTCCTCCCCCCACCCCACCTGATGTGGGTCCCTGCTGAAGGTGAGGGGGGGTCTAGTCAGGCAGTGGGAAGTGCTCTCCACCCATGTTGTCTGTAACCTGGTTCTGTGTCTCCCCCTCCCCTGGTGGGTTCATTCCCATTCTCCCCATGCCACTAGATCCACTCTATGTCAGCCTTCTTCCCTCTCTCTGCTAGCTTGCTGCTGCCGCCCCTGACCCCCCAGTGAGGGAGAGAAAGCCTTCAAAACCAAGGGAAGAGAGGGAGAGATAGAAGGATTAGCGGTCTGATCTTGTTGAATGAGGCACTCGAGTCGTCCACCCCCCCACCCCCAATCTGACCAGATCAGGCTGAGAGATTTCTTGGCTGGTTGGCGCTAGTTCCAGTGTCGGTCACCTAGACAATGGGAACCCCTGCCCCCCATCTACCCTGACCAACACAGTCCTTACCAGAACAGCACACCACTCACTCCACCTGCTGCCTGCCTACCATCACCTCTCCACTGCCATGGCACGATCCACCCTGCTCCCCTCAGTCACTGCCTGCCTCTCCGTCTCATCACACAAGCCTCACCGTGGCTACCTAGACTCATGTGACATACATACCAGTTGACATGTGCCAAAGAAATGCCTGACCACTGCCTGCAGCTGTGCTTTGCACTCTTCTTCACTTCCCACATTACTCCACTGCAGCATAGGCTCACTCAGGGGTTCTGGAGGCCAGGGAGGCAGCACTGCTGCCCCATGGGAGAGAAGAAGCCAAATCCCAAACACATGGTTGGATTCCCATCCCAGATAGTAAAAGTTGTCTAAAACAGAGGACTGTCCTGCCACCCTAACCAGAGCACACCTCTTGGTCCCCACCTCCCTGCCCCAGTGCAGCATTCCCATTTCCCTGAAAGATTGTGGCTGTGGTATCCCCAGCAATCCCATCCTTTACCTCAATGGCTTGGCCTGCCATGGTCCTTGCAGCCCAGGTGAACGTGCATGCTCCAGGCTCAGGGATACTCACATTGGGCTCCAGAGCTTCCATGATCACACTTGGTGCAAGCGAGCTACGAGACAGCCCTTTCTCCCTTTCACTGGCAGACTTGAACTCTCCCCTGTGAGGAGTATTCCTACTCCACCTGCAAGGAGAGAGTGTTGTGGAGGGGAATGCACAGCTGGTCTTAGGGTGGGCAATGGCCCTGGGCTCACCACTGCCTCTGGGGTGGGGATTGCTAGTGTTCACACACAACTCTCCTCGATTGCCCCCTTCCCATACACCCAGCACATGCACAGCAATGGGCTACCATCCCGATTCCAGGGAACCCAGCCCTCCCATAGCCACTCGGGGGGGGGGGGGGGGAGAGAGGCAGGGCCCAAGCCATTATGGGCACAGAGGATTGGCCCTTCTTCCCTTACAGGTTTGGGGGAGGCACTGGCCTGCTTCCAAGTGGTTTTTTCCTTGGACACTAGGCTTGGGGGCTCCACAGTTCCCTGCTCCCATGCTGCACAGCTGGGTCCCTCTGACCCTTCACATGGTTGGCAGAGGATGTCCAGGCACTTTTCCCCCAACAAGATCTGCTCCAGGGTGCCAGCTGCAGCTAGTGACCACGATCCCAAGTGGGATCTGCATGGTTTCCGCATGGCACAATGTGCTTTCAATGGAAATGCACAGTTAATGTGCATGTGAATTGGGCATGGGATTGGTCCCAATGAAGCAAGCACCCCAGCCAGCGCTGGGGGCTCTACTCTCTCGCATATCAAGCCTCCACCATTTGAGTCAGTGAGGGGTGTGTCATTGCCTTCCATGAGTAGAGGATTTTGCCTTTTGTCTCCATTCTGTCTCTCCCCCTCATCGCTTCACCCTTTCCTTTCCATGTTGCTTTGTTCTCTCCCTCCCTCCCCTTCCACAGTGTGTCTATCCTCAGACATTCGATTGTAGCGGGCCCTTTCTAGCCCCATTCCCAACATATCCCTCCATTATACCTCCATCCATTTCCTGGGCACTTCTCCATACCAGAGCACCCTGCCCTCACCTTTCCTGGTGTAGAATGAGGAGCATGGGGCAGTGATCTGCCCAGTGCTCCCTTCTTCTTTCATGTCTGTGTCCACTGTCCACCTTCTGCTCAGCCTCCGAGAGCCCCCTCCTGCTAGGAGCCCTGCAGGTGGTTGTGCAGGGATGGTTTCCGACAGAGCAGAGAATTGGCCTTGGAACACAATCCAGCCCCTCAGATGCCTCAAGAGTCAGGTTGGGGACTGATTGGCCTCCTAGCTACTACACATTCTTGTTCAGAGTTGGAGTTCTGGTTTGGGAACCAGGCAGATTTGATACATTGTGTGCATGGGTGCTACTTCTAAGGCCTGTCCTGGTAAGATACCCCAGTCCTGTTCTCTCATTCTCCTGTCTGCTCCTGGGCAGCAGGTTGTCCCCTTCCCCAGTGAACAGATATGGGTCACCTATGGACATGGGCAGGTGCATGCATATCTGGGAAGCGGAAGGTGGCTGGGGAGGGGAGTTGGCCATTGGTTGATTCATGGACCCAACTAGTTCCCTTATCTTGTGAAAATAACTTTTCTGGCTTGCCAGCAACCTGTGTTGCTCCCTGCCCTATTCTGCCTTTGTGGGGACTTTCCACTTGTTCTCTTCCTGGGACCTCAGCTCCATAGCAGCTGCTCTGGTCGGTCTGCTGATCTCACCCAGGGTACAGGGGTCTTGGATATGATGGTCTTGGCCGATGTGTACAGAGAATGCTAGCAGACCCACCATCCTGCAAGGCTACCTATGGGCACATGAGCCGCCTGCTCCAGTTCCTGGGGCACCAAGCCTGCAGGACAGAGTGCAAACAGTGCAGCCCAGGTCAGGTTCCAGGTTTAGTGGACACCTGGGGCAATGGGCCTGTGAAAGACCACAGCTTTTCTGGAGGTTTCTACACTGCCAATTTTGGCCTCTGCCTAATGGGCAGCAGAGTCTTCTCTGCCACTTTTTCACTAGCACCCTGTTGAGAGCAAGGTGAGCCCACAATGAGTACCATGATTGGATGCTTCAGCTGGATCTAGCTTCACTCCCTCCAAACCAACAACTGAACAGCCTAACTGAAAGCTGCAGGTAGACTACCACAACTCACTAACTAAACAGCTATAAATTCAGAAGCACCACCGGTTTCTTCAGTCATCTGGGATAGCGGGGTGCTGTCGGGGTGACTGGAACTGGATTAGTTGGTGCTGACTCAACAGGAACACTGGGTAATGAAGCAGTGGGATCTGGTGTCACGTTTCCATCTAACAAATCATCCATGTCCACAAGAATTGCTGGAGGATTGGTCTGGGAGGCTGCAGTCTCTGGGAAAGTATTTCTAGGTTCACCGACTTGTCATGGTTGCAGCTGATCAGTGTGTCATTTGCTGTGGGTACCATCAGCAAGTTGCACCACAAAAGAGACTGGTCCTGTGTTCCTCACAAGCTTTCCAGGGACCCATTTAACTTCAGAGCCATAGCTGCGAGCCCACACATGGTCTTCTCACAGCAGGTGCAGAGAGGGAGACCCCATCTGACAAGATGGCCACCAAGCTCAGTGTTTTTTTAAAGGGACAGTACATACGTAACAGGCAGCACTGCCAGAAGACCAATTGTTTGGACTGCTGATCTTTCTTCGGTTTGCATTCCCTTTCTTTATCCACTGCTCTCCCCACAGGCGCAAAATGTAGCAGCTGTTGTGGCCCTCCCCAGGCAGGAAGAGGATCAGACTAGCCCCATCTGGTGTGGTTTGCCTTACTCATAATTCTCTAGGTAACGGTCAAAAAGCAGCAGAAGAGCTGCTCCCCTAGGTTACAGATTTGGCTAGCACAATGCAACTCTCCCTGCCCCCCAAGATCTCAGGAGCACTAGCTTCACTCCCTGCAGCATCAGCCCATGAAGGCTCACACTTCAGAGTTGTGTGGGCAAATTAAAGTGGAGCAGGGAGTGCGGATGCTGAGAGAACAGGATGCTCTTGGAGAATAGCACTGCATTTGTTATTTTTGGAGCTCGATTTGAGAAAGGCACTTTGGAATCGCTGGCATGTGAATGATGTTTCATATAATAAATGACCTTTATTACTGGGAGTGAGTTGGCCAGTGCTTGGAGTGCACTGTAACTCAGGAGTGTTTTGTACAGAGAGTTACAGCCATGTTTAGTAATTGCTAATGCTTGCATGATTGTACTCCTATTAACTTAGACACCCCTCCCCCCCAATACTGAAACAGACCCCCATGTGGGCAGGTCCCAACAGGGATGTAGTTGAGGGATGGGTCCTTATTTGTAAAGCAAGAATTTACCTTCTAGGCATAGTTAGGGATTTAGCAACACACAAATTGTAGGGCTTCCTCCACAGCAAATGCTATTCTACCTTGAATAGGAAGTTCATAATTCTTCATAGTTCAATAATGCTAGCAGCTTCTGTCAGTACTAACCCACTGTCCATCTGTGACAGGGCTTGTGAACACAACGTACACATAAGATTGCTCTTACCAGAAGCATGTATGTTTATGGTCACATTACCTTGCCATCTCTGGTGTCAATCAAATCAGATTTATGAGATGGATAAAACTATGATGCAAATATGAATAAGCCATGTAATGACAGATTCAGAAAGAAGATTGAGAGACCAAAGACAAGAATGCTGTCTGGGACAGATGAACAAAACAATTGAGATGCGAATGGTGTGTATCCACAATACCCAAGTTTCTGCTCGGGAAAAGGCCTAGAAGGTCCATTAGAAAGCTATTTAAGCCATCAAAACAACAAAGGAAGAGAAGAAGATCCAGGAACTGACTTTAAGCAACAGCCAAGCAAGAAGATGCACCCTACCATTCCAACCAGCTGAGAAATGGACTTTTAAGCATGAACTGAAAATAATAAGGGGCTAGATTAGGAGTCTCAAGAGACTTTGTGTTCTCTTTATATTTACTTACACTCTTTAATCCAGTCATACACCAACTATTTTGATTTACAAATAGAACATCCTTTAACTAAGCCTTGTGAGATACCAAAGTTGGGCGACAGTTGAAGGGAGCTGCAGGTTAGAGACTCAGACAAACCTTTAAATCTTATTTGTGTGCTTTGGGAAACTCGAGGTATGGGCGACAAGGACTTTACAGGCTGGACAGGTTCTAGACAGCTGGTATAGTGTGCACTGCAAGTGAGGAAAGTCATGGCCAGCCTGGAGTAGGACAGAGGAGCTCTAATCCCATCATACCATAGTTGCTTCTTCAGGCCAAGGGTGCTGCTGACTGACCATTGTCCTCTGGGGTTGTCAGAACTGTAAAGGGGACCTCAAAAGGCCATTTAGTCAGCTGCTGAAGTGCCTATATCTAAACCATCCCTGGCATACACCTGGAATAACCTGTCTCCTTCCCGTTGGCAGACACTTTAAACAGGGACAAAAAAAAAAAAAAAAAAAAAAANAGGTTTCTGGTTGTTTACACAGCTTGTTGAAAGTTAGAACACTTTGCAATAGAGAGATAGAACTAACAAGTTTCTAAGCAATAAAGATAATTTTAGCTCTCCTAGTTTGCATATGCTAGATGGGCCCTATTTTAATTTATCTTTAAAATATTAAAAAGGCAGCATAAATGAGAATCCGACTCCAAGCAGAATCTCTCTTCCATCATTATGAACCTAGGGGCCCAATTTCCTTCTGGCCCTTGTGTAACATGCACCTGTACAAAGTGGGCTTTACCTCCATAGCTTCTCTTTGCTCTGGGTTCCACAGCAGCAAGACTCCAAAGAGGAGAATTACACCCCAAAGGGCATAGGCAACTCATGGGGACATGTGCGCCCACAGGTTTTTGGAAGTCCTATAGAACCCTTGCCCACACTCCTGTCCCACCCCCATCAACAGCTGCCAGTCACCTAAGCCAAGTGACAGTCTACAGAAGTCACTAGGTAAAGCTTTACTGAACCCAGAACAATATGGAGAGACTTACAATGCTGAATGCACCGTTAGGAAAAATACAACTAGTGACACTCCCCTACCTCTCAGTCAGATGGAAGGAAAACGATGTTTACAGGAATCCAATTCGGTAAAGTAGCTATTGTTTCCAGTCTTAAAGTCACCAGACCAGCAAGTCCCTTAAGGCGTGTCCCTCCTTTGTCTGGATAGATTAGTCAGCACTCCCAGGGCAGACTAAACCTTTTGGCCAGAGCAGAATCCGCCCAAACTCACATAACTTCAGGCCCAGGGGCCAAATGCAACCTGCAACAAATTTTTATGTGGCCCCTTTCCAGTTCCCATCTTATCCCCTTAAAACTGAATACCAAGCTCAGAGTAAGGGAGTAGAGATATTGACAAAGATTTATGATCTCAACCTTCTACCCGAGCATACCCCTCTTCCATGTGAGCCTCAGAGCTTGTACTAATTTTCAAGCGGCCCCTGGGAAGGGAGTGGTTCTCCACTCCTGTCAGAGGCAGTTTTCACACAAGATACTCTCCACCCACTGTACATGTTGCAGGGCTGCAGTGTTGCCCTATAACATGTATAGGGTGCACCAAAATCCCTAGTCACCATCGTGACAGCAGAGGACAAGGAAGTTCTGGCTCCCTCTTTCTCCATGGGACCAGGGAGGTCATGGGAGAAATGGGACATTAGCACTAAGGCTGAAACAAGTAAGTATTATCTTTAAAAAAACAAAACGTCTTCTGCTCCCACAAATGAATATCCAATTTTGTCTCCATTGCAAAGTATCTACCATTTTCTTTGCTTTGCTATTTTGTATTTGGATTCAGTACTGTTTGGTGTGCGCACAGGGGTGGTGGTAATATTTGAGTATTATCAGCCCAAGTGCAGCAATTGCATTCAAAAAATCCCACCAAGTAATCCCTCTGTATGGGATATGTAGTACAGAATGGAGTACCAAAGAGGCCCACACAAACCAAAACGAAGATTCAAACTACAAATTAATATGGAGGCAAGTCATACTTATAGCCACTTTTCTAAAATGGATTCAGCTACAACAAGTTTTGGTGTTTTTTTGTATTCACTATAAGTATTCGTTTAAGCTCTAGTTAGTTAGCAGGACTTGAGAACCTCTCATCCTGCAATGGCTGGATAAGGGGGTTTCAGCATTAGAGGCAATTTGTACTGACAAGAGTGCCCCTGAATCTTGGATCCATCAAGACAGTGACTACAAGGAAGCTATTCTGGATTTACACTGGTGTCACTAAGAGCAAAGTTTGGTCCTATACATTTATAACATTTACCCACTGTTACTTTAGAGCAGCTTAGACTCAAAAAACATCAGGCCCCAAGAATGCAGATGGAGCCAAAGTTTACCTTTTGCCCATCAAAATGGAACCCAAATGCTTAAAAAGGAAATTCAGACTTTACAAGTGTGCCTTGAGATTTAGTACCTGCATGGCCAGATTTGCAGCCTGCTGTATTACCTCATAAAAGCCACAGACAAGCCCACCACTGTAACTTTACTCAACAGTAAACAAACAGAATTCCAAGTGGCAGAGAATGCTGCCATTGTCCAGCCAAGGAATTTCAGGTAGGAACTAGGGCTGAAACAAGATTTTGCCAGAAGAGGAAGTCTCGTCAAAATCCCAGTTCCCAAAACCATCTCAATCAAATTGAGAACCTCTTGGTACTTGACATTTTGTTGCTTGATTTACTGGCCAGGATCCCATTTACTGCTTTGCCATCCATTTCAAGTCCAGAGAGGTAATACCAACACAATACCATAATTCTTGCACTCCATTTCCCATTGTACTTCCTTGTCACTCTGACTGGTATGCAGATTCTTTTACTAATTGGCAATCCAGCTGTAGATTGAAGGCAAATGCAACAACAACTCTGATTGGAAGCACTGGAGTAGGAGTGGGGTGGTCACACAGCAATTGGCTCAGAAGTGCAGAAAAAAACAAACCCAGAAGTAAAATGGTACCCCTGGCCATGTGGTAGGTAGTAAATGAATGGTACACAGGAAATGGTAAGTACAAAGTTGGTAAATCAGGACAGTATCTCAGAGTACTGCAAAAATTGAGAAATCAGATCAGTATCGGGAAATGGATCCCTGTTCCCAATATGGTGAAGTTTCTCATGAGGAGCAATTTAGCTGCTCATATCAGCTCTAGTAGGAACCAATGGCCAGAGTATACAGTGGCTGCACCCAAGCAAGGCACTGCAAGGCCAGCCCTCTTTGTGCCCTCATACATTTCACATGGACAACCAGAATGCCAGTGGGCAGTCCCCCACCATCCAACAACAGTAGTTTTGCCCCTCTGTGGGCAATATTTCTGTTCTCATTGACACACATACTAATCCTTCCATCATGCATGGAACTCCCTTTTATTAGTGTTACCCAGATGCCAGTGGAAGAATACTGACATTGGGGTCAAGGCTCAGGCCTCTCCAGAAATCTTCATCATGCATTTCTTTCCAATCTTGCAGCACTTACACTGCATCATTGACAACTTTGTTAGAGGGGTCCTTGGAAGCATTCACAATGACATAAGGGCAAGAAAATACAGGGACAGATTCCCCATCTGGTGCAGAATCCCTGGAGTCAATTGAATTATTCAGATTTCTCAGTTTATAGTTCTTGCTCAAAGGGTTCACTAGTGTACAGATGATCACTCCACCTGCCTAGAAGGGGAACCACTGCAGTTGAGACTATATCAAACTTTGAACCCAATGAGCATTAACAAAGAGTTCTATCTGTCCAGAATTTCCTTATTAGCTTAAGGAGCAGCAATTACTTTCAATACTAGGACATTTGCTAAACATGCCTAACCAAAGCACATTGTGTTAAGAGCAGTAGGGGCCAAACCCACCACCAAGTCCTCCGCTGATGAAGCTGTCTAAGTGAAGATATACCCACTCATACCTGCCAAGGATAGAGCCTTATACGGCTGGTAGGAGCACCAGCTCTGCCCAGCTAACCCTATACTAGGACAGACTGAACAAGGTTCAGCAAGTGGCTTGATCAGCTAGCAAGTGCAGAGACCCTGGTGAGGACCCACTTAGCACAGGCCCCTGGAATAGGTTTTTTGTCACATAAGGCACTACAATTGTAAGGGGGGATGCTCCAGTTAGCTGGCTTGAGTGCTGCCTCTCTTCACCACCACCCCTCCCTCTCAATGGGATATCCCAGAGCAGCTACACCATGGACACTGCACATGGACCCCAGTGGGAGCTCACTACCATCACCCACAGCTTCCTTGGTAGCAAAGTTGTTACTGGTGCAAGAAAACTAAAGAGGTGCAAATACATCATCCCATTTATAGTTTCTAATAGGACTTTCAGCATTCAGTGCATTTTTCTTCACCCTAGAAACAACCCTGAGAGGTAGGTCATAAATCCCATTTTACACCCCAAAAATGAAGGCTGAGAGTGCAACTTGCCCAAGACCACCTGGTGAGCTCATGGCTAAAATATTTGGCCTCTCATCTCCCAAGTCCAAATTCAACATCTTAGCTACTACAAACATCTCTCCAGGACCTAAGTTGTAGAGGAATCAAAGGGAGCCCCCACACTGCTAGCTACAAGCAGGGAAGCAACTTGCCCCGGGAGGGAGGTTAACCACTTACCTTGATATTACAGAAGATGCTCCTGTAACAGGTGCTCCAGCCGTTGCGGTAGCCGCCGCTGCTGCCTTGAGCTTTGCTGGTTTCAGGCTGAACGCCCATTGTCTGCCCGCCAGGTTCGGCCCCTGTTTAGGAGCTACAGGCAGGTGGTTAACTTCCCTTCCCCACCCCGGACACTAACTCTGTAGGCTCCGAGCAACGTAGAAGCAGGACGAGCAGCCTGCGATTCAAGCGAGCGAGAGTCCTACTACGAGGCGCAGTCTGACCCAGGAGTTTTATGCGCGCCGCTACCGCTCTCTCGAGTGATGATGAAACTTTCTCCTCCCTCTTCCCCTCAATGTGAAGGGCCCTTTAAAGGCGCAGGCAGTGCCCCACCCCGCCCCGCAGGTGTGAGTAAGCCTCAGTCACACATCCTGCCCTTCCAGGGCTAGCCAGCTCAGAGCCTCCCCTCCCACCTCATCTGGGGGGAATCCCCGGAGGAGAGCGCGAAACCTGATCCCTGCAGGCCGGGCGGGCTGAGCTCTTCGTCCGGCTCCTCTTCCTCCCTAGCAGCATCCCCACAAAGTAGCAATGCGCCCCGAGAAGGGAAGGGAGCCGCGGGAGGCATTTTGCTGTGGCCAGTCTCATCACCCTGCAAGATAACCAGATGCTACAGAGATGAGCAGCAGCAGGACCCGCTCAGGAGAGACGCTTGTCCAGGGGTAGCATATCTGGTTGCTGCTACAGCTGCTACAGAAGCATTAATTCCTCAGCTCCTCCTGGGCTACCCCTCCTCCTTCAACCACTGCGTGAGGCTCCCAGCCCCAGGCTGGCGCTGCGGTGTCCCCACCCAGGTTTCAACACCTTCAGTCCCCCACCCCCATTGGGGAACAGTCAACAGCAGACAGTATTACTACCATGCAGTACACATTGCCCCCACCCCAACTACTGAGGGCAGACAGAAAGGTCGTGCAATGCTGGCATGAAGACACAACTGTTGTGCTGATTGGTCCCCAGAGCCCCAGCACAGCAACAGTAGCCTGGCACCATCCTGAACCCCAGAAAGTGGGATGCTTAGCTGCAGGAAAGGAGCCAAGTAGGACTTGGATGAACTTACTTAGCAGCTGTGGGGGTTGAAGGGTGGGATTTATTTTGGCTAGGATGGGGAACTGACTCGAGGAAACCATTTCTAAGAAGAAAGGGATCAGGTTTACAGGGAAAGGGCTATTAACTGGCACTGTAGATTGCATGCATATTAGCAAAGGTATAAAAAATAAAGAGGGGACATCCCCAACCCCAGTTTGGGATGCAGGCGCCAATTTCATCTTCAGTTTTGGCATCCTGCTTTGGGAGGCCAGGAGGCAAGGCTCTCCCCTCTCATTTGGCTTTAATTCTCCTGGTCCCTGGAAGTGTAAGGGCGCTTTTAGACGAGACAAATTTGCGCATGGTTGGTTAAAAAATGCACGTTTTCATGCTCGTTTAAACACCTAAACTGTTTTAAATGTGCATTTGCCATGATCGTGTAAAAGTCAAAACCATTTTGAATGTGTTTTTTAAATAATGCGCATTTTTTAAAACCGGTTTTGAACCTCTTTGATGATCAGGGGGTGCCAAAACCGATTTTAAAGAATGTGCATTATTTTAAAAACACATTCCAATTGGTTTGGGCTTTTACACGATCATGGCAAATGCACATTTAAAACGGTTTAGGTGTTTAAATGAGCATGAAAACACACACATTTTTTTACCAGCCATGAGCAAATTTGTCTCGTCTAAGGCCGTTTTTAGATGTGCACTTGGATCAGGCATGGGAGTGGCAAAACAGCCGCGGCGCTGTTTTACATGAACCGGAAGCAGAAGTTGTGCGCGTGATTGGTGGCCGCGCATTCTTTTCCGGCCGTGTATGTCCCCCCCAGAGAAATCAGGTTGGTTTGATCGCAGTCAGCAAAGAGTGCACGGCCGCCGATCACACGCACAACTTCCGCTTCCGGTTTGTGTAAAACAGCGCCGTGACTGTTTCGCCACTCCCGCGCCTGATCCCCGCTGCACGTCTAAAAACGGCCTAGAAGCGCCCCTAAACCGTTTTAAATGAGCATTTGCTATGATTGTGTAAAAGTCAAAACCATTTTAATGTGGTTTTTAAATAATGTGCATTCTTTAAAACCGGTTTTGAGCCTCTTTGATGATCTGGGGATGCCAAAACCGGTTTTTAAAAATGCACATTATTTAAAAAACACATTCAAAACGGTTTGGGCTTTTACATGATCATGGCAAATGCACATTTAAAACAGTTTAGGTGTTTAAACGAGCATGAAAACACGTGCATTTTTTAACCAACCATGCGCAAATTTGTCTCGTCTAAAAGCGCCCTAAGTGCAGAATGAGGGGAAAGAGCAGCCCCTTGTCCCTGGGGACAGAAGAGTTCCACATTATGCACACACAACAAGCTTGTCCTGCCCTCAGCTTGTTTATGCTTGCCACAAAGCTGCACTTAGATCTGATCTTTTGGCCACCTGGCTGGGGTTATGTTTGCACATGGAATTGATTTATCTAGGGGGCTTTACGTAGAGAGAGAGGAGTGGGAAGGGCCTGGCTTGCTGAGGATGAGCCAGTTTCCATACACATATCAGAATGAATTGATGATGCCTGTAGTTCCCCAGATGCCAGTCAGAGACAGGGAAGCTGTCACAGATGCCCTCAGGGAGCAGCAGTACAGTAGCAGCCCAGCTGATGCCAGCATTCCTTGAACAGTAGAGGGTGTTTTTAAAGGAGATGCTACCCCACATGGCTACCCAGGAGTCACTCATCCAACCGTCGGTCTGAAGATGGAGCAGGGGGATGTGTGTTCCAATGAGCCACACAGCACCCACTCATGGAGCGCTGCTGCGAAATCTGGAGTGCTGCAGCACATGCCAAAATGGTCTGTGGCAATAGGCAGCCATGCAGCCCCTGCCCGTATGAACTGGGCAGTCAGCCATGCCAGCAGACCAGTCCATCACTATAGGATCTGTGGGCTGTGGACATGCCTTTGCAAGCCACAGGAACTGGATGGGAGCCCAGGTTTGCCAGCACTCGTGCTGGGGACATGTCAATTGCAAAGGCCAGCGTGACACACTTCCCCCTTCCCCATGGTCAATGGCAGAGGGAATGCATGGCAGCTGCCTCCGTGGCCAGGGTAGCCACACTGGGAGTCACCTGTTTCAATCCCTCCCCATGCACTCCACCTCACTGACTGTGGCTCTGCGGCTGTGCCACTCCCATTGTCTTGCTCATTTGAAAACACCCAGAGTAACAACAATTCTAAGAGTGATAGGACCTCTCCTCTCAGTAACGTCTCAAAGATCTGCCTCCTGATTTCCAAAATGGGAACAGCTTCATTGGGAAATTCAAATGCTAATGCAGAGCTGAATGGTTCAGAGGAGTCACAATCTCAATTTTAGTTCTCTGCAGACCCAGCAGAGATAGCCATGACTTCTCCCCTGATCTTGGGGGAAATGTGTTCCATCTGCCTCACCCATGTCTTTGAGGGTCTTCACAAGTGTCCCACGAATCAGCTGCAAACTGTATCTTTCTATGGGGGTCTGCCACATGCTTAAGGAGCATGCCAAAAAATGAAAACTGCTAACCTTGCAAACTGCTCCATGTCATGGCTGGGCCCCTGCACCAGGTGGGTACCCCACTGACATCAGTGGAAGTCCACGTGGACATAGGGGAGTCTGTCTGAACAGAGTAGTTTGTAGAATCAGGGGCCAAACAGTGATTATATAAGAAAGATGGTGGGGGGAAAGCTGGTAACAAATACTGTAGTCACTGAATGTGGCCTATCCCAGACTGCTCAGCTACCAAGGAACTCACTGGCAAGAGATCGGCAATATTCACAGAAGGATCAGCCATTCTGTTGGTAACAGACTTCTTGCATTTTAACTCTTTTATCCACTATAGCTAAGAGTTTGTAATAAAGCAATAACAAACAAAAAGACAATCAATGACAACTGAAATATCAGGGAAGGAGAAACTAGCAATGCTCAGGTCACAACAAAGGACATTATAGCAAGGATGTGCACTGCACAGTAAATTGCTTTGCCATGTTCAACCAGATAAGTCACAAAGTCATAAATTTCTGCATAAACTATATGTTTCTGAAGCTGGTTGGTTGGCAGGTGGATTGGGCTGGGAGGCTGGGACTGGAGATGTGGCAGATGCAGCAGGGCACAGTCCTGTGGGACTGGGGGCCCTTTAAGAGGGGCTGAGTGGGCCAGCCCTAAAGACTATGCGCATGCATGGGTCTGGGGAAGCCAGCCCCTGGCAAAGGCAGCCTGGGTTGGACACTAGCCCTGTATTGATTAATAGCCAGAGAGACTATAGCCGGGGAGCATGCCCAGTAAAGGCTTTAGGGCTGTTCAGAGCTCTGAGTGCTGGGGCATGCTCAGTAGGACTCTGTAACCCTCTCTGAGCTCTGAATACTGAGACATGGGGTACTTTCAGACGATACAGGGCCCTTTGGCCCCGTACCGGCACCACCGGCTTCGTTCCCCGCCGGGGTCACCCCGTAACGGCACAGCAGACGTGCCGGGGGGATCCCGGCGGGGAAAGTGGGAGGGGCCGGGGCACCCCGCCGCCCGCCCTCTGAGGAGACGGGCGGGCGGCGGGGCCAATGCGGCCGCCGCGTCCGGCCGATCGTGCCACGGCCCGGGATCCCGCCGGGGATCCCGGGCCGTGGCACGCGGCCAGATGTTACTTTTCCTTGGCCACGGCCCGGGGTCCGTTTGACCACGCTTCCCGGGACCTTCCCCCGGCTAGCCCAGGAAGCGTGGTTCAAACGAACCCCATGTGGGTATTGACCGTGGCCAACATCTGGCGCGCCGCAAACAGACGTACGGGACACGGTGACCACAGGTGGGTATTCACCGTGGTTCACCGTGTTCACGTAACGTCTGAAGACACCCATGCTCAGTTGTGACCAGGTGAACTGAGTATGCTTGGGGCCTATAAAGGGCTTAGACTCAGCTGAGAGGAGGACAGCATAGATGTAGGAGCTAGGGCTGTGAGTGTCCTAGCTAAAGGACTCGGATGGTTTGGCTGTTTGATAAAGAGGTACGGGGAACTGGATGAATGGGTACCCTAAGCTGACTAAGGGTGATGGGGCACATTTGAGCCAGACACCATAGAATCTCGAGTTACCTAATCCAGCAGGGAGGTGATAGAGCTGGCTGAAGCTGTGAAACTATGGGAGCCTGGCAGGGGGGCAATCAAGCTGGCTAGGACTTTGACCCATAGGAACCTGGAATGGTGTAGGCAGTTGAGCCAGTTGGGATAATACCTGTGAGCAGTGACTCTTGTGAACTTACTGTGAACAGTCATTCTTGGAAAATGGCAACCTGTTAATTAAGGGTGGTAGGGTAGGCGGAAGAGTCGACCACCCAAAGCCAAACAAGAGTTCTTGGAGGGACTATGCTGTACTTGTTTAGTATAGAGCCAAAGCAGTTGGTTGTGAGGGTCTCAGGGCTGGGAGGTATGGAACAGCTGGGTAGGCCTGCCTCCCACCCCACAGGGGTCTTGTATACACACCAGAGTGTCTGGCTGCTTTTAGATGAGCGGGTCGCCGTCGCGTGACATTTCAAAATTTCGCGACGCAGGCTTACAAAAGACGGAAGTAGGGGATCACGCGCATGAATTGTTGATGTTGTTAGCCACCCCAAGTTACATTTGGCAAGAGGGGTGGGGTATAAATTTTTTAAATAAATAAATTAATTAAATGAAAGGCAGTCATGCATTATTTGCCGACCGCGAATTAAATAATAATTCGCGGTCGGCAAATAATGTGCTACCGCCTTTCATGCACGTAATCCCCAACTTCTGTCTCGTGTAATCCCGCGTCATGGGATTTTGAAATATCACGCGAGCGGGTCGTGCGACGGTGACCCGCTCGTCTAAAAGCAGCCTCTGTATAGCCTAAGAATGTTTGTATATGCAATGATGTGGTATTAGTGAACTGATGGAGATTATATGCTAATTCCCAAGACTGTGTTGGGTGGAGGAATGCTCCCCAACAGGAACTATGTGAATCCTTGAAAGGTTGGGTGGAGGTGACTCCCCAACTGAGTAGAGACCCGGTGGAATGGGCCCGTCAAGAAGGGGTGACATGGAAGCCAGGGAGATAGGGCATTAAAGCCCAGAGAATCTGTCTGGTCTAGAAGTTGCACCCGACTGACAGTGGGTTAACCCAGTCTTCTCAGAGAGAAGCCTGTCTCCTTCAAGGGGGAGGGGTGTAGCAGGGTGCTGTCACATCACATGGGTGGTGACGGGGGGGTGTCCCCCAGGTCCCCTGGCTCCCCCTGCCCCACTGGTACAAGCCTCAGGCAGGGGGTAGCAGCAGCTGCCACCGGCAGGGACGGCTTCCCCAGCTGGCTCCCAGGCACCAGCCCCAGAGATAGTGCACGCCTGGCGGGGTACTGCACGTTGGCGGGGGGTGGATCCCCGCCCGCGTCCATAGCAACGGCCCCTAACCCAGAAGTATAAGAAGCCAGTGGGGCTGCAGTTCCCCGCCGGTAATCGTAAGAGAGACTGGCCCCTCTTGTGCTTCTTGACTGCCTGCATTATGGTTGTGTGGAGTGTGATTGTGTTTGGGAGACTGGACGACTAGTTCTCCTTCTGTCTTGTTCCCTTCTGTACCTTGAGAAAGTCTGTGAGTAACGGTTGTCCCCCCTTGCCACCCCATTGCCTCTCACCCCCCTGTGTGCGAGTGTTCCCCTTTCCTCATCCCTCCCCTGCCTTCCTGAGTGTGGACCCTTTCTACTCCCCTCTGGTTCCCCCCCCTCCTTGTGACCCCGTTCCCTGAAACTCTCACCCCGGGAACCCCGGACCTGACCTTCCCCTCACCTTGGCACCGCCTCTCCCTCTTCCCCTTGTGTCTGGAAGCGTATCAGTGTGACTGTCCTTGGTGGGGGTGTCCCCCCATCATATCCCCTTACCCCTCCCCCCTTCCTTATTGGAGCCTCAAGCCTCTCTCGCTGGCCCTATGATGATCTGGGTTGCTCTCAGTACTTGGGAGAAAGCCCACCTATGACCCGGAGGGCATTACCAATACCACGGTACCCGTGCGAGAGAGTGTTTTGGGGTAAACCCTGCTACTCTCCCCCTCCTGTCCCAGCCCATCCCTTCCCCTCTGACCCCTCCACCCCTAACAGGTGCAGTCCAAGAGAGCTAGGTGGGCCAGTCCTCAAGGCTGTGCACATGCCTGGTGAAGGCAGGACACTAGCCTGAGCTGGACACTAGCTCTGTAAAGGTTAATAGCCAGACAATAGCCAGGGAGCATGCCCAGTAAAGGCTTTAGGGATATTCAGAGCTCTGAGTGCTGGGGCATGCTCAGTAGGACTCTGTAACCCTCTCTGAGCTCTAAATATGGAGACATGCTTGTCACGGAGGAACATAGGGTCACACACGTGTGATACTGGCCTACATGTAGACTACAAGCCTAGTAAATATGCAAAGCAAAAGGTGCAACATGTATGTAATGTTACAATTAAGAACTGTAAAACTCAAATCAAGACTGTGACACATGACAAAGCTCCAGGAAATGGAAAGACAGTTTGTCAATTTGCCCCAGACGGATGGCCAGGGACATTAAAAATGCTAATGCAGGTAGCCATTGCCTATGTCATAGAACTCACATTCCTCCAAGGCAGGAATGAGAAACAAAGGGCTCTGAATTGTTATTTAAGGAGGCCATTAAGCCACCTTCAGAATCTCTCTCACTTGGCCATCTTGAGCAACTGCATCAGCATCCTAAAACCTGCCAGCAAGCAGGGCTGAGCCGAACCATCGACTGAGAGGCATGATTTTGCTTTCTACCAACTAAGAGACCACTGCCCAGTCATTCTACACCTATGACTGAGGAACCAGAACTTATGGACCTTTGCAGGGTAAGATCCTTATTTAGGAACTCAACCAGTATAGATCAGGAATGTGTTATATTTACCTTTGATTTCTAGTAACCACTCTGTATCAACAATCTTGCTTATGTAATCAATAACTTCTTATCTTTATGATGAAGTGTCTGTGTCTAACATTGGAACACAAGTGAGCAACAAGAGTTCTCAAGCTCTTGCGAACCCAGAAATTAAAGAGTCTGTAAACGGGAAGGATCATGCCCTTGGGTGACAAAGGGGTTGTCCCTGTGGCAGGCTTGAATCAGTCAGAGAGAAAAACTTATTCAAGTGGGCGAGGGAAACTGAGTCACTCAAACCTGGTAAAGTGTGGGGAGTGGACCTCCAATCCGTGACAATGCTCAGTAAGGACTAGATGAACTGAGCATGCTTGAGTTCTATAAAGGGCCTAGACTCAATTGAGAGGGGGGTAAGATAGGAGTAGGAGCTTGGGCTGTGAGCTCCATACTCCAGAAAAGTAACCTTGGGGAAGGGCTTGCTTAGAGCAGAGGGTCCTTTGCCCAGATGAAGGGCTAAAGTGGAGAACTAAGAGGGCTTTGGGGTCAAGTCCTAGACATAGACTATGTGCACATATGGTGGCATAGGCCTTGGCTGTGAGGGGTGATAGGAGGCAAAGAGGGAGGCCCCTAGAGGGGAACACCACTGAGTGCATCCCATAAGTCAGGTTGAGGTCTGAATGGGCATGGCAGCAGGGTTTGCTAATTCGCCTAGTAACACCCCAGCACTCCCATGTGGCCCTGGGCAGACCCCCTTGCTGCAACGGACTTACAGGAACAAGCACTTGTGCCAGCATAGCTGACTCGGAGGCAAAGGTGGGCAGGGCTGCATCTGAATGATGAACTTGAAGACAAGGTAGGAATCAGGTGCAAGAGCTGGGAGTGGACAACAGTGAGGCAGAGCCTGGCCAAGGTGCCATTGGCTTCTTCAGACAAAACAATATGAAGTGCCTATAACTACCACGGTAGAAACAAAGCCCCTGGACCCATCAATCCTCCATTTTGTCTGCAGGTAGCCGAAAGCATATAGCCCCCAGTTACATAGGCTCAGGTAGGTCAAGGGAGTCAGGAATCTGGTTATCAGGCACTGAAGGAGCGGGTCAGGGCAGTGGGCTAGGAGACAATCCTGGGGACGTGGGTCCAGGATAACCAGAAAGTAGTCCAAGGCCACTTTTAGATGAGTGCTTGTTTTTTAAAATCCTGCAAGATGGGATTAGACGGGACACTGCCGCGAGTCACGCGCACAGGACGGGAATGCGCGTTCTTTTCTGGTGATCTGATCACCTTGATTGCTGACCCGGTCAGATCGCGGCCGGAAAAGAATGCGCGCCCCGCTCCCGTGTGCGTGACTCGTGGCAGCGTCTCGTCTAATCCCGTTTCGCGGGATTTTGGCAATGATGTGCGAGAGCACCGCGCGTTTGTCTAAAAACGGCCCAAGACCCACCCCCATTTTTCCTCGTGACATTCCCTAGGGCGCTGATCAATCTGGAGACAAAGTGTGATAAAGGCACCCACTTGGCAGGACGTTTCCATCTTAACCAGCTCATCCTTGATGGAGTCACTCAATCCCTGTAGAAAACTGAAGAGTTGAGCTGCCTCATCCCAGTCAGCATCTGTTATTTGCTGGTGAAACTCAGCCACATATGTGGCAACAGACTCACTGCCCTGTTGGAGAGTCTGCAGGGCAGCTTCTGCTGTCCGGGTATGCTGGGGATTGCCATATAGCAGGTCCATGGCCTTTAGGAATTCCTCCAGTTGTTCCAGCAGGGACTAAAGGTGCATGCCCAGGCAACTACAGGTTTGGAATCCCAGTCAACAGACTAATAACGAGCCCAAAATTAGTTTCATCCCTGGCATAGGTCTGGGGGCACAGGGTAAACAGAAGGCAGCATTGATTCAAGAACCCCCTGTATGCTCAGAGATCCCCAGAAAACTTATCACGCAGGGAAACTTTGGGTTCTACAGTCACTAGGGTGGAAGGGCTGTGAATATTCTGTGTTTCCAGAGCTATATTCTCTGCCTGTAAGGAGCTCACAGTTCTCCCCTGCTTCTATAGCTCTGTGGTCAGGATAAGTACCTGGTTTTAAAGTTGACAGACCAAGCCAAACACATCCTGAAAGCAAGCTGCCCAATGGCCTCTATGTTTCCCCAGGATCCCACCCAAAGGAGAGTCCCAGTTACCTGAGTGGGGCTTATGTGTCAGAGCCTGGCCTTGAACCCATGGCCTCTGGGTTGCGTGGTGGCAGTTCCCCCGCTGCACCACCTACTGCTTTATTACTGGTGAGTTGTTTCACCTGTGTTGTTCATTCTTTCTTCCTTCTGTTCTGTGTATGGCCACGCCTGCCAACTTCCTGATTGGCTTCCAGCTGTATATATATATATGGCATGTTGGCATTACAAAAAGTTGGCAGAGCATCTGTTGTCTTTTACTCTGCACTGCACACCTGTATCCATTGCCCTGTCCTGCATCAGGTTGTGTCTTTCCTAGGGGCGGGAAACCGGTAAAATCCGGTATCCGATAATGCCGGTACCGAGCATACCGGCATTATCGGATTCGACCCGGTAATCCGGTCCGGGTACCGGATTCCGGGGTACCGGATTTTTTTTTCCATTGCAGCCATTTAAAAATGGCTGCAATGTAAAAAA
>QEPC01008345.1:1007670-1021527 GCA_003113815.1 Sphenodon punctatus | reverse complement strand
CCCCCCCCCGCTCCCCCACTGTCCCCAAGTCCCCCGGCAAAAAAAACAGTCAGGTCCCTACCTGATCCTTGAAGACAGCAGGTCCGGACCTTCAGCATCACCGCTGGGATGACTGGGAGTGAGTCAGCGAGGTCTAAGACTCCACCCACCCGCAAGCCTGGTGCAGCCACGGTGCAGCCTGGAGAGGCAGCTTCAAAGCCGCCCCTCCAGGCCATTAAGATAGCTGGGCAATGGGTTCCATGAGAACCCATTGCCTAAGCTGGGCATGCCCCTGAAAACTGCATGCACAGCGTGTTCTGTTAGGTTGGCGGCAGTGCCGACCTACCAGAACCCATGGCTGCACCTGTGTAGTGTCTCCAGCCATGGGTAGGTGCAGCTCTTTTGCATTTGAGTCCCTGTGTCTATTCTGTGTATGCGTGCCAGCCCAGGGAAGAAATCTTTTCCCCGGCTGGCGCGCATGCGCAGAAGAGATGCGGGAACTCAAATACAGAAGAGCTGAGACTGAGCGCATCTGGATTGGTGCTAGCAGTGGCCCTACAAGCCCCCAGTGCCAGCCCTGGCCCACGCACATCTGGACTGGTGCTGGGCCGGCTGGGGGCTTGTAGGTCACCATCCCCAGTGCCAAAGCGAGGGGTCGCCCCTGCGGGGTCCTCTATGGCTAGCAAATGTGTATATGGATAACTTTGAAGATAAATTCATATATGATGAAATAGTGAATTTGTTTTTTTAGTGCTGAGACTCAGTACTTGGTTTTTTTCAGAATGCACTGAAGATCACAGTATTTGGTTCCGAATGTCCAAGTTCTGAGGTTCCAAGGATCAAGTTCCAGTACTCAGAAAGTTTGGAACCCTCGATTGAGTGATGGCTGCGCACGTGGCCACCAGTGACCCAGACCTGACCCTAGATTCTTTGAGTTAGGAAATGAAACTTAATGCCATATTTGGTAAACTGGGGGGAATGGGAGGGAACAGGTGGGTGATGGACAAGCACAGGGCAGTTTTTGATTAGCTGGTGGGAGCAAAATAAAAGTTGCCATTTGGGAATTTTCCATTCTCTGTTGAATTTGGTGAGCTACACTGCTGCATCTGTAAGTATTTCAGCTTGGGGGAGGAGGTGGTGGCTGGTCTGGCCTGGCCAGAACTGGGCTGTCCATAGGGGCAATGCTGGGGGTTACTAATAGCTACCCTACTTTTTTATATTTAAAGTGGGTGTGCTTGCACACTGCTTGGGCACCACAGGGCAAAGCTGTGCATTTGGCTTTGCCATGTGACTTTTGCAGTTGCACTTTGGGTTTGTCTTGTGATTCTCCTGCTTTTGCAGTGTTTTTTTGGCACTGTACTTTTTCTGTGGGTTCAACTTTGCTAAGATGTGCCCAGTTGGGGCACAGAGGGGGATACTTTCTGATTAAGTTATGGTGTGTGGGGAGGGGACTTGCGTTGCATATGGGGGCATAGAGCAAGGGAGGCATTTTTGGGGTGTGTGTGTGTTCCTTTCTGGTTTCTTGTGGCTATGCCATTGCCTGTTGGTACACATGGAGCCAGGACCCCAAACTTGTTGAAACTTGATATGCTCTGTATTGGGGTTCCCCAATGCAACCCTCACACCCACTACAGAGTTTGCATGTAATTATGGGGCATGCAGGGGGGTGGGGGGGGAAGGACAGGATTTGCTGGCTATTATTTGCTGGTCACATTTTCTAAGACTATTTAGACTCACTACTACCTGCAGGCATCAGTCTTGCAGCAGCAGCCTAAGACCAGCACCAAATGCAGTAGTCATTAGTGGGGCCATTTGTGGGTGTGTTTGGGGAGGTGGAAGGGGGTGTTGTGTTGTTTTTAAAGGCCATTTTAAATTGGTTGTAGGTGGTGGGATGTGGGGGAGGTATGGAGGGTATGGGCAGGGGTGGGGTTTGGAGGTGGTAGGTGGGTGGTGTTGGGTGTGAAGGTGGAAATGGTGAATTGGGTGGGAAAGGGAGGGACACAACTCCCCTGTGAGAGGGGGCTATGGGCCTGTGGGAAGAGGGTGGGAAGGAATGTCTTGGCCCCCTGGTGAGAAGAGGGTTTGGGCACTGGGAAAGAGGGGGAGAGGAAGTGTTGTGGTCCCCTAGCGAGGATGTGTGTGTGCGTGGATGGGAATGAAGAGTGGGGGGACGTCTCCCTGCCTGCTGTTTTTGCTGTGCTGGCTCTGGGGATGCTGGGCTCGGGAGACCCACTCCAGCTACCCACCTCCCAGGGTCCTTGTGGGCCATTTTACGGGACAGGGATTGAGAATTATATGCTAGAGGGGGGAAGCCGTTGTGGAGAGGGTAGAGTGGGGGGCAGCTATTGGGGTTGTGTTGGGTTTGGGGAGATATGACAGAGGGGGGGGAGGATAGATCATTGCGACTTAAGGGAGAGACACTTGGTGTCTGTCCCTGTGTCCCGCTCTCCTCCTGTTTCGTGATATTTGGGGGTTAAGGCAGGTAAGACCTCTGATTTGACACTGATGCTGCTTAATGCAAGGTCAGTGGATAATAAAACATCAACAGTCCATTATCTTATTCAGTAGGGGTGGGAATTCCGGTTCTCCCGAGATCCGATATTGCCGGTATTTGGGTGTATCGGCTTAATCCGATAAATCCGATATTTACCTGTACCGGCATACCAGATTTTTAACATTGGCCACGGTACCGAATTTTTTACATTGCGGCCATTGAAGTCAATAGCTGTAATGTAAAAAATCCGGTACCGTGGCCAATGTTAAAAATCCGGTATGCCGATACCGGTAAATCTGGTACCAGGGAGAGCCGATACTGGTACATCTGGTATCCGGTATTCTCCCCAGTGTCCCACCCCTATTATTCAGGATGAGGTCATTGATCTCATTTGCATTACAGAGGCCTGGCTGGAGTTAGCATCTGGGCCGATTTTGTCCCAGATGGTGCCAACGGGGTACTCAATGCAGCATCAGTCTAGGATCAGAGGCCAGTGTGTGTGGAGTGGCTGTGATCTTCAAAGACACCTTGATGAATGCGAGGTCCGTTGTTAACAAGGCCCCAATTATCCATGATTTGATCTTGGATGGGGCCATGGACCTCGCATGCATCACGGAGACCTGGCTGGATGATCTGGCCGGTCCAACTTTGGCGGATCTGGTTCCAGCTGGGTATGCCGTGCAGCATCAGCCCCGCATGGGCGGCCGGGGAGGGGGTGTAGCTATTGTTTTTAGGGAAGACTGGCCTGTTAGGAGGTATCCAGTGCGGGAGATTATGGGTGTAGAGGCTCTGCACGTGGTGATCGATTTGGCTGGGGGCAAGCTAGGGGTGCTGCTGGTGTACCGGGCCCCTTCATGCCCGGCGGCATCCCTTACCGCTCTAGCGGAGCTGGCCTCGGAGGTGGTGTTGGGCTCCCCCAGGACTTTGGTTCTGGGGGACTTCAACGTCCACGCCGATGCCGGCCTTGTTGGGGCGGAGCGGGAGTTCATGGCCGCCATGGCAACTATGAACTTGTCCCAGGAGGTGATCTGCCCGACCCACGTGGGGGGACATACCCTCGACCTGATCTTCGGCTCTGGCCTTGAGGCGGGGGGTCCGGTTGTGGGGGAGGTGACAGCGGTGCCCTTGTCGTGGACGGACCATTACCTCCTTCAGGCCGGTCTTTTAGCGCGCCCCCTCCAGAAGGGGAAGGGACCAGTTAGGATGGTCCGCCCTCGGAGGCTGATGGAACCCCAGCGGTTCCAGGAGGTCCTGAGGGAGCTTACCCTGGATGTGGACGGTCACTCTGTGGATGAGCTGGTCCGGCATTGGAACATCTTGCTGGAGGAGGCCATTGACAGGGTGGCTCCGAGGCGCCTTCTGCCTCGGTCTCGTCACCGCAGGACCCCTTGGTTTACTGAGGGGCTGCGGTGTATGAAGCGTGTGGGCAGGAGGCTAGAGCGACGCTGGCGTCGGACTCGGTCTGTCTCCGATCGTCTTCTCCATAGGGCCCATTTGCGGTCCTATGTGGAGGCTGTGAGGACGGCGAGGAAGGAATTCCTCGCCGTCCTCATAGCGTCTGCGAAGTCGCGTCCAGCGGAGCTGTTTCGGGTGGTGCGGGGGCTGGTTAGTCCGGCCTCCCTCCGCCTGGATGGGGACTTGTCCCGGGCCCGCTGTGAGGAGTTTGTCATCTACTTCGCAGACAAGATTGCTCGGATTCAGGCCGATTTCGACGCTGGGTTGACAGCAGTAGGGGAAGAGCGCGGGGGGGCGGAGGGTCCGTCTGGTCCATCTTTATGGGGTGAGTTTCAGGAAGTGACGCCTGCCGATGTGGTGGATGTCCTGGGGTCTGTGAGGGCCACGTGTTGTCAACTAGATCCATGCCCGTCCTGGTTAATAAAAGCTTCCGGGGAGACGTTGGGGACGGTGCTGGCGAGGGTGGTGAATGCGTCCCTTCGGCAGGGGAGGTTGTCGCCTTGCTTAAAAGAGGCTGTGGTGCGCCCCCTGCTGAAAAAACCATCGTTGGACGTAGACGCGCTCGCCAGCTACCGACCTGTCTCTAACCTTCCCTTTTTAGGGAAGGTTATTGAGCGGGCAGTGGCGCTCCAGCTCCAGGGTCATCTAGATAATATCGGGCTCCTTGACCCTTTTCAATCTGGGTTCCGCCCCGGCTATGGCACCGAGACGGCGTTGGTGGCCTTGGTGGACGACCTCCGCCGGGAGATGGATGCGGGATGTTCGACATTTCTCATCCTGCTCGATCTCTCGGCCGCTTTTGACACCGTGGACCATGGGCTGCTGTTGAGACGACTGCGTGACCGGGGGGGTCTGGACGGGACTGTTCTTGAATGGTTCCGTTCATTCCTCTCGGGGAGGAGCCAACGGGTGGTGTTGGGGGAAGAAACATCGAGCCCCCGCGCCTTACCGTGTGGCGTTCCGCAGGGATCGATCTTGTCTCCATTATTATTTAACATCTATATGCAGCCCTTGGGGGAGGTCGTGAGAGGGTTCGGGGTGCGATGTCACCAGTATGCTGATGATACTCAGCTGTACCTCTCGTTTTCTACCGACCCAGACCCTGCTGTCTCGGTGCTATCCCAATGTTTGGAGGCCGTGGCGGATTGGATGCGGCGGAGCAGACTGAAGCTCAACCCAGATAAGACGGAGGTGATGGTGGTGGGGAGGGCGAAGGGGGTGGTGGCCCCCCTGATTGGGGGGGTTTGCCCCCCTGTAGCTCAGCAGGTCCGGAGTCTGGGGGTCATATTGGACGCAGACCTGCGGCTGGAGCGGCAGGTGGAGGCAGTCGCTAAGGCTGCCTTCCGCCAGCTTTATCTGGTACGTAGGCTGCGTCCGTATGTCTCTGGCCCGGACCTGGCCTCCCTCATCCATGCCTTCGTCACCTCGCGGCTCGACTACTGTAACGCGCTCTACGTGGGGCTTCCCTTGTTCTTGGCCCGGAGGCTGCAGCTGGTGCAGAATGCGGCGGCCCGTCTTCTTACGGGGACGGGTCGCCGGGAGCACATTACACCGGTGCTCCGAGCGCTGCACTGGCTGCCGATAGTGTGCCGGGCCAAGTTCAAGGTCCTAGTAATGATCTATAAAGCCCTATACGGCCTTGGCCCCTCTTACCTTAGGGACCGCCTCGCCCTTCGCGCCCCGGAACGACTCCTGCGGTCTGCCGGGGGTGCCCTCCTGGAGGTCCCCCGTGTTAAGCGGGGGGCCACGATGGAGCGGGCATTCTCGGTGGTAGGGCCGCGGCTGTGGAACTCCCTTCCGGAGGAAGCTCGCCTGGCCCCAAGCCTTTTGACATTTCGGCGGAACTGTAAGACCTGGCTGTTTGCCCAGGCCTTCGGGAGGGAGGGTGGGGGGGGTGATTTTAATCCCCCGCCCATTTATCTATTTATTATTGTTTTCTAGCCCTGTTTTATTGATGTATTTTATATTTATATTTTAAGTAATTTTAATTGTTTTTATTACTGTTGTTAGCCGCCCCGAGCTGCATTGCAGGAGGGGGCGGGATATAAATTTGTAAAATAAATAAAAAAATAAATAAAAGACCTTTCAAAAAAATCTGGTGCCTGACTCGTCCAATATGGAGTATGTCTGCCTCATGTTGGATTTGGCTGGGAATAGATATGGGATTCAACCACCCCGCTGCAAGGCTGACCCCTGACTTCTGTAGCCAAGCTTGTCTCAGAAGTGGTGTTCGAATCTCCTAGACTTATTATCTTGGGGGATTTCAATATGCATGCTGAGGCCAGCCTTTTAGGGCAGAGCAGGAATTTATGGCCGCTATGACAACTATGGGCCTATCCCAGATACTGTCTGGCCCGATACATGAGACTGGACACACATTGGATTTGATGTTTTGCACCAGCTGTGAAACAGGAATTCCGATTATTGGGCGTGTTGTTATGATATCATTGTCATGATCAGATCATTACCTTCTGAAGGCACAGATCCCCACCCTTTTATGCCCTTGTCATGGTGGTGGACCCATTAGGACGGTCCGCCCTCAGGGACTTATAGATCCAATTGGTTTTCAGAACTCTCTGGGGCGTTTACCTACTGACCTTGACAACTACTCTGTCGATGACCTGTTGCTTTATGGAATGACATCTTGATCATAGCTATTGACACAATTACACCCAAACGTCTGCTTCCACCACTGCAGAAGTGTAGGTCCCCCTGGTATGTGGAGGACCTGAGGTGGCAGAAGAGGGAGGGTAGGCAGTTAGAGCGCAGGTAGTGCTCAACTCGCACTCAAGATGACCGATTGCGGCATAGATCATTTTAAAAGGACTCCACCATGACTGTGATGGTGATGAAGAAAGCTTTGTTCTCCGCTATCATAGCATCTGCAAAGTTTCATCTGGAGGAGCTGTTCCAGGTGGTGAGGGACCTGGTTAATCCGGTCTGCCTCCACCCAGAAATGGAGCCACCTAATGCCTACTGTGACATTTTTATGAATTACTTTGCAGACAGTTCACAGTTTATTTATTAAGGCTCTAGCTTTCACCATGGCCTACCAAGGACATAACAGATGGCCATATAATACATTTGTAAAACAATATCCCAAAAAGTAAAAAAACTCATCATTCTCATAATACAATATGTACTGATACAACTAGGGGTTACACAAATTAAAAATACACTAAATATTACAATCATAAAAATAAATTAAAACTATACCAATACTTTGTCTCATATCCTCATAGTCAACAGCGCAAAAGATGCCACAGATCTCAATATTCATATCGCGTGTAGTGAGCAAAAACACACTCTGAGGGGCGGGGACAAAATTCCTCCCTTCCTATAAGGGATTTAACCAAATATATCTTATATTTTCATACAACAGACAATTGAATAAATAGTGATGGAGATCTTCTATTTCTGTAGTCCCACAGGGGCAAATTCGCTCCTGATAAGGAACACCACTATACTGACCTATGAGAACTGCTGAATTGAAATTCTGAAAACGCAATTGTGTAAATATTCGACAGAGTGTAGGATTACTCAAATTGTCCAGATAGACCTCAAGTTTATGCAACTGCTTAAAATGATGCTTGGTGATATCCTGCTTAGTGATATCTATTGCTCTAAGACATACCAGGCTCTTCTGCATTAACACATTTCCCCCCAAAAGGTAGGAAAATAAAAGGCCCAGCAGATTCAGATGGAGCGTAATTTGTGTTAACCAAGGATAGTAAGGTGCGCTACTATGCTCCAATTCCTCTCCTAGACAAATAGCACGCAAGTCAGTACTGCTACGATTCATTACCCTTATCCAAAATCCCAAGGATGCCTGACTCCCAACACAAGCAATGGAAAGTATTCCCCTCTCTGCTCTAACAACCGCTGCCAGAATACCTTGGGAAGTTCTCAATACCCCTCTCAGAAATTTTTTTGGAACCACCTTAAGGGCGTCACAATTATACACAAGTATCACCTTTGCTCCATGGGTCAGTAACTGCTGAACCTTGGCTCTATAAACACTTAGAACATCAGAAGTTTTAACTCCTTCAGAACGTGCAGCTGACCTAAGTATTTCTTTAGACACTGTGTTAGCCTTCAATATTATTTGCTTTTTATGCCTTTCCCAACCTCCCTTACTTGAAAAAGTAATTCCAAGATACACATAGGAGTCCACCTGACGAAATCCGTTCCCCTTTATTTTCCAAGAGTGCTTGCAAATTCCTTTCCCCATTGCCATGATATGGGATTTATCAAAATTAACCTTGAGTTCATTTTCAGTACAGTATTCCAGTAACTTCTCCAATTGATTACACAACCCGCTTCAAGTTTGAGACATTAAGAAGATATCGTCAGCATGCAATAGCAATACAACTGCCCTATTTTTAACTTTTGGAGGATAACTTATCAGTCATCAAAACCTTGACAAAATCATGTAAATATATATTGAAAAGTAAGGGGACAAGGACACATCCTTGTCTGACCCCTCTCGTGACTGCAAATGGATTTGAAACATTCCCACCTCTTCCCAGCCTAATCCTTGTTTGGTTACCCATATGCATCTGAACTATTAGAGCTAACAAGTCCTCATTTATGCCAAAATTATGTAATTTGCGCCACAGCTTCTCCTTTGAAATCGAATCAAAGACCTTCTTCAGGTCAATAAATGCCAAAAACAATTGCCCAGCTCTCACTTTAACATATTTAACTATAATAAGGGACAAAATAAAATAGTTGTCCATTGTAGAATAACCCCTGTGAAAGCCAAACTGCTCTTCTGGAATAAGATCATTGGTATAGGGCCAGTCCTCTACGTGCTTAAAAAGTAATTTGGCATACATTTTCCCAACTACAAACAATAAACTTATGGGACGATAGCAAGCAGGGTCTTTTGGATCTGCTTTTTTAAATACCGGAACAATAACACTCACACCCCATTCTTTAGGGATTCTCTTGGTCCTATTAATTTGCGTAAAGAAATTTGCTAACAGTGGAGCCCACCAATTTGGGCTAACCTGTAATACTTCCGATAGTATAAAATCGCCTCCAGGCGCTTTATTCCTCTTTAGAGTCCCAATTATTTCCATGACCTCCACTGCACTCACATAAGGACTAAAAGGCCAAACATTATATGGAACTGGCTGATCGCTAAGGGTTGTAATTTCATCCTCAGCCTTATTTGAATTATGATTATATAGTTGCTCAAAAAAACCTACCCAAGTTGCTTCATCAAGCAGGGTGACTGGTTGTCTAATCTTACCACATAGCTCATAGTTAATCAACAACCAAAATTGTCGAGAGTCCTTCATGGCTGCAGCCACCCTGACTTTAGCCCATACCAAATTTACATGCTGCAGTTTTTTCTTTTTAATTCAATTTCTATAATTGGACCTTTCTTCCAGATATTTTAATCTAAGTGATTCAGCATACGTTCTGATCCAATTAACCCTGGCCTGAGCAAGGGAACTCTTGGCCTTTCTACATTCTTTATCATACCATTTGCAACCCCATTGATTTACCTGGGGAGCATCTTGGGACAGAACATTTAAGCCCAACTCTGTTATTATAATTGAATAAAACCTCTCCATCTGACCTATATCGTCCTCTTCACCTATAAGCATATCCTCGCAAAGCTTGCAGAATTCCTGACCTAAGAACAAGTTTTAAGTCTTAACTGCACAAGAGTTAGACCATCTAGCCCGAACTCTAAAATTATTCCCTCTCTCCCCCTCTAACCTACACATATTGTTAGAACAACTCTCCTGGAGTTTTATATTCACCTCAAGAACCATATGGTCACTCTCAGGGCAAATAATTATCTTAAAGTTTTTGAACTTTTCCCAGCAGGACACTGAAGTTACTAAATAATTCACCAAACTCCTTCCATTCAAATTTACAAACGTAAAATCCACAGCTGAGGGTGATTTCAGACGTTACGAGATCACGCTCAACCACAGTGAACCACGCTCAATCCTGCGCGGGGCCAAAGAGCCCTGAACGTCTGTTAGGCGCGCGCCAGATGTTCATCATGCTCAATACCCACATGGGGTCAATTTCAACCACGCTTCCCGGGCTCCCCGGGTCAAAATCTCAGGAAGCGTGGCCAAAGAGATCCCCACCGGGAAACAACAAAAAGTAATGTCTGGACGCCAATCCCCGGGCGGAAACAAAGGAAATGAGCCCCAGCCGTGGACAATGCATGCAGCGTCGCTGCCAGGCAACCAGCAACAACACAACCACCGGTGGGAGATTTAAAGGGAAATCAGCAGCAGGCAAGCTTGGTGGGATGGAGCGAGGATGGAGGCGGATGAGAGCGGTGGGCGAGAGAGCGACGGTGGAGGAGGAGGCAGGGGCAGCGGTGGAGGTGGAGGGAGCACAGGCGGAGGAGGGGGAGATGGGGGTCAAGCTGCCCATGGAGGCAGGGCAGGGACAACACCCACAGCAGCAGGCAGGACGCGATGCCCCGGGGGCAGCAGCTGGACTGGGGCTGGAGGAAGCACCCAGGAAATGGGTAAGGGGAACGAAGGGGAGGGGAACAGGGGGCAGAGGGGCTCCTTGGGGGGCGGGGCACACCCGGGTGATCGGGAGGGAGGTGGGGGGCAGGGGCGCCCTGCAAGGGGGCCCCACCTGCACCCAACCCAACACTCCCCACCTACTGTCCCCACAGACATGGAAAATGGCCCAGGCAGACGAGTCCCCGGAGGACACCGGCCCTGCTCGGGCGGAGTTGGCAGAGGAGGAGGAGGATGACCCGCTGTGGGGATGGAGGAGGAAGGCGTACCACCGAGGGGGCCAGTGGGGCCTCCAGGAGACCAGGGACTTCATCAAGATATGGGGGACCCTGGAGTACCAGCTGGAGCTCGCCCTCAACCAGCGCAATGAGCATGTCTACCGGGACATAGTGCGGGATATGGAGGCGGCGGGGCACCAGCGCACAGCAGCACAGTGCCGCTCAAAGGCCAAGGAGCTGAAGAGGGGGTACAGGGCCATCTGGGACAACAATAGGCGGTCCGGACACGGGGCCCGGACCACCCCCTTCTACGATGCTCTGGACTGCATCCTCCATATGAAGGGGTCCATAGTGTCACTGGGGCCAGGGAAAAGGGGGTTAGCCCACACACACCCAGCTCAAGCACACTACTCTGTAAGTTCAAGCGAGGGTCCCGGTCGCCCATCAGGATAGTATGTGGGCCGTTCAGTGTGCTTTTGCACCAAGAACCTGGGCTCCTATCATCATAGGGCACAGAACACTTAATAGGAAGGGGTCCACGCAGCAACACTTCCACGCCACTGGGGGGAAGGGCTGATAGTGGGGAAAAGAGTGATGGGATGCACGGAGGGGGGTCCTGGCAAGGCCGAAGGCAAGGTCTGAGGGCTCTCACACTGGTGGGGGGGGGGGAAAGGAACCCCAGGGTTGGGGAAGGAAGGGGCATTCGCACTGGCCCGAAGGCCCTTTCACAGCTCTCCCTTTCTGAACGGGAAGGAGGGAGGTAGGTTCTCACACACACAGCAACCAAAAGGATTCACACACAAAAAAGTATCACACGAGGGTTAGGGAGGAAGGGGAGGGAACGAGGCGGTAGGCTCTCAGGGGAAGATCAACAAGCAGGAGGTAACAGGTACTCAAAAACAACTTAGCTTTCAGATGGGGGCCAGTCTCTCACCAAGCATCCGCTCTGTTTACCAGCACAGAGCTCTCTGCTCATCTGGCTAATAACAGGCAGGCTCCACCCCTTGTGTGCGCACAGAGATGTTCGGAGCGGCACAGGGGTGGGTGTGGCCCTGCTGCATCTTGCGTGGGTCCAGCTGATTGCATTGCGGCCGTGTTGGGCACTGACGGCGCCCCTGCTTGTTTCTGAATGCGCTCAGAGCGGCGCAGGGGGGGGCGTGGCTCTGCCGCGTCATGCGGGGTCGCAGCTGGTCGTACTGTGCTGGTGTTGGGCTGTACTTCCCCATCCTGCAAGGTGCTGGTTGCGGGGCCTCTCTTTACCTGGAACCGCCGCTGCGGGGGTGGGTGGTGGCAGCGGCTGACAGTACCCCCTCTATGCCCCCCCCTCGCAGGCTGCTGGCAGGTCCTGACTTCTCAGGGTGGCGGCGGTGGTAGAGCCGGAGCAGTCAAGGGGCGGAGACATAGGCGGCAGGTTCCCACAAACATTCCTCCGGGCCAAACCCCCGCCAATCAATCAAATAATGCAGTCACCATCTGAGAAATTTTGAGTCCAATATCGCACGGACTTCATAGGCAGGTTCTGGATTGAGGGCATCAAATTCAGGGGTAGTTTCAGGGGGCCCTGGGACTTTCGGTGTGGTAACAGGCTTGAGCAGGGACACATGAAATGTGGGGTGAATACGAAGGCACGGGGGGAGTCGAAGCATATATGTTACTTCGTTAACTTGTTTCAGAATGGGAAAGGGTCCTAGAAACCTATGATCCAGCTTTGAAGAGGGTCGTTGAAAGGGATAGTGGTGCCGATCTAGCCATACGAACTCTCCTGGTTGAAGGGGAGGTGCTGGTTGTCGATGGCGGTCAGCATAGCGCTTGTATTGTTGCCTAGTTCTTTCCAATGTAGCCTTGGCGAGGGAATGCACTTGTTGCAGCTGTTGAGCTAGAGCTCCAGGCGCCGGGACGGTTGTTGAAAGTAAATCAGGAGTGGCCATTTGAGGGTGGTACCCATAGGTAATGTAGAAGGGAGAATTGGAGCAAGCCCGCAGGATTCTTTCTTAGGGTTTTCATGCGTGCACATGTTGAGCAGGTTTGAACATATTGTTGCACGTCTGCGGATATTGACGGCCACCAAAATTGACGCTGCAAGAGGTTTAGGGTGCGTTCCGCTCCAGGGTGCCCGGCCAAGGGGGCGTCATGATGCGCCCATAATACTTGAGCTCAGCAGGAGTGTGGTACCACAATTTGTTGTCCTCTCTTATAGAGACCTGCTTGAAGGGTGAATGCGGACCTCTCCGCAGGTGGGATTTCTCATGCTGATACCTGTTGGAGATGCTCGAGGGAAGGAAGAGTGGCGGCAAAGACTCGGTGTTCCAGAATAGGGCCCTTTGGCCACAGATCTGCTTCCTTTCCTTCATGGTATCGTGAGAGGGCATCCGCCAGAAGATTCATTTTTCCTGGGCAATATTGAATTGTGAACGTAAAAAGTGCAAAGAAGAGTGCCCAACGGGCATGGCGAGGGTTAGTGGCCACGGGAGGGTGGTAGCTCAACTATGAAATCGAGTCCTATCCTTTGCCACGGGGCCAGAGGGCAAAGCAGATAATTGGAGTGGGGTCGCAGCTGGTCGTACTGTGCTGGTGTTGGGCTGTACTGCCTCGTCCTGCAAGGTGCTGGTTGTGGGGCCTCTCTTTACCTGAGCCGCCACTGCTGGGGCAGGTGGTGGCGGCTGACACATAGTCGCCCCATGGCTCGTGGGAAGCACAGTGGTCCAGGGCAGGGTATGGGTTGAGGTACCCCCTCCCCTCACCGCCCACCTGGTAGACACGAGCTCCGGGGCCCTGGACCCCCAGGAAGAATGTCCAGCAACCTCCGGCACCCAGCGGAGTCCGAGGGAGGCACCGTCACCACCCTCAGCCAGTGGTCCATGGGGGAGCACTCCCAGACTGAGGGACTGGCCTCCGAGGGATACGAGATGGACATCGAGGGTAAGCGGGTGACCTGGAGAGGGGAGGGACCATGCCCAGGGGGGCAAGGCCTAGGGGGTGGAGGTGTCAAGGGCCGCCCCAGCCTGAGCCTCAGCCCCCACTGGCAAGGCAGGAGGGGACCCATTACCAGGTCCCCCAACTGCGCACCCCAACACCCACAGCCCCCTCCCTTGCCTGCAGGACACGGAACACCCCAGGAATGGACCCAGGAGACTGAGCCAGCAGCTGCCGAGGAGGCCAGCCAGCAGGTGCAGGAACCAGGTGAGGCAGGCGGGGCGGTAGG
>QEPC01008345.1:988181-1000193 GCA_003113815.1 Sphenodon punctatus | reverse complement strand
CCTCCTGCCCCGCCACTGTCGCTGTCTGTGCCTCCGCTCTCTTCCACCTCCCTCCTCGCTCCATCCCGCCACGCTTGCTTGCTGCCAGTTTCGCTTTAAATCTCCCTCCAGGGGTTGTGTTGTTGCTGGTTGCCCGGCAGCGACACTGCGTGCCTCGTCCCCAGCTGGGGCTCATTTTGTTTGGTTCCACGCGGGGATTGGCGTCCAGACGTTACTTTTCGTTGGTTCCCGGTGGGGGTCCGTTTGACCACGCTTCCCGGGATATTCCCCCGGCTAGCCCGGGAAGCGTGGTTGAAATTGGCCCCATGTGTGTATTGAGCGTGATGAACATCTGGCGTGTGCCGAACAGACGTTCAGGGCCCTTTGGACCCACCGCGGGGTTGAGCGTGGTTCACTGTGGTTGAGCGTGATCTCGTAACGTCTGAAAATACCCATAGTTGACCATGAGTTCTTGTTGACACGGCTGTGGGACCTGGTGGGGGTGTGCAAGACTGCTCATTTCTGTTGTGGAGGTCCTAGAGAATGGTGATGGTTGATTGCTCATCATCCTCTCATGACCTTCCCTGTGGGGGTCTGTAGGTTTTCATTTTGTCACCCCCTCTTGTTCAACATATATATGAGGCTACTGCTCAAGGTCATTCAGAGGTTTAGGGTGAAGTGCCATCAGTATGCTGATGACACTCAGCTCTACCACTCTTTTTCATACGACCCAGGCCCTGCAGTCTCGGTACTTACCTGATGTCTGGCTGCTGTTGGGGACTGGATGAGGATGAGCCAATTGAAACTGAATCCAGACAAGGCTGAGGTGATGGTAGTTGTTTGGCCTTGTGACCTGGAGAGGAATGGAACTCCTATTAGGAATCCGGAATGGGACAGATTCTGGCCCCCTCTGGTCAGTCAGGTTTGCAACCTTTCAGTGCTTCTGGACCCCTTGCTGCACCTGGATTGTCAGGTTGCAGCGGTGGCCAGAAACCATTTTTAAATAACTCAGCTAATTCCATCTGGTGAGGAGGTTGTGGCCTTATCTTTCTGATTCAGATCTGGCCACTGTCATCCATGCTTTCATCACCTCAAGGCTAGACTACTACAATGTGCTCTATGTGGTGCTGCCCTTGATGTCTGTTCAGAAACTGCAGCTAGTGCAGAATTAGGGATGTGCCAACAGGACGGAGTTTGGATGTTCGGCTGTTTGGACTAAAAACCTAGTTCAGGTTCGTGGGTTCCGTCTGGCGGAGTTCAGACTGTTCAGCAGAGTTTGGTGCCCCCGGGAGGCTTGGGGTGCTCCAGGGACCTCCAGGGGGCCCCGTGGTGGCATGGCAGGCCTTTGGAGACCCAGCAGCAGCAGCAGTAGAGACCTGGAAGGCTTGGCACTTGACACGCCAGGTTGCCCAGGCAGGCAGGCTCGGTGCTTGGCCCCTAGGGATGCCCGTGGCACCAGGGCTGGCCATCGGAGACCCAGCAGCAGCAGCAGCAGCAGCAGCAGCAGCAGCAGCAGAGACTGAGAAGGTTTGGTGCTTGGCACCTTGGGTTGCCCAAGCAAGCAGGCTCAGCACTTGGCCCCTGGGGGAGCCCGTGTTACCACCCTGAGGTGGCAGGTGGTGGAAGCCTCATACCGGGCTTTAAAGGAGTGGGTGAGGGAGCAGCTGGCAGGGGCTGGGGGTGCCGCCATCCACTTCACCACAAACCTGTGGTCGAGCAGAAACTCACTGCACAGTGACGGCGCACTGGTGGCAGGACCCGGAGACTGCATTTGGGAGTGGCAGGAGGGGTCCTGAAGCAGGATATATGTGACCCTGCTTCAGGCAGAAGTCATGGATGTCTCAGCCCCCACACGTCTCGGAACATCGAGGCAGCCCTGACTGCCATGGTGAGGGAGTGGGTCATGCCAGGCACACCCTTCATCAAGGGGTGCGTGGTGACGCACAATGCGGCCAAGATATTGAGGGCAGTTCACGAGGGGGGCTTCACCAGCTTCCCTTGCACCACACACACCCTTCAACTGGTGGTCAGGGACGCTCTGGGCTTGGGGGAGAAGGGGATTGGGGCCGGCACCCTTAGCTCCCTGATCGAGTGGGGGAGGAAGTTGGCTGTTTTCTTTAACCGGAGCATGAAGGGCAGTGACCTCCTCTGGACGAAGCAGGCAGCAAGGCTCCCCAGTGCACAAGCTGGTGCAGGATGTGTCCACCAGGTGGAATTCGACCTTCCTGATGCTTGGCTTTTTGATCAGAAAGCTGCCTTGCATCAGGTTCAACTGGTGACAGATAGAGGGGCACCTCCAGGGTACAATGGGGCATAATGGGAGATCCTGGCTCATACGGTCTTTGTTCTGAGACTGTTCCTGGCCATGACAAAGACCATCAACTCCTCCATGGCCACCATCAGCCAGGTGACCCCTCTGGCCCAGAGTCTCCTCAGGAGGCTGGATGAGATTCTCCAGGGGTAGGATTGTGGCCCTCAGAGCAAGAAGTTGGCAGCTAAGGCAGTTGCCCTGCTGCAGCAGCTAAAGGTAGGGCTGAAGGTGCAGTGTGAGGAGCTCCTGCAGTGGGAGGAATATCTGTTGGCAACCATGCTGGACCCCAGGGTCAAGGGTAGCGTGGCACGCCAGACACTGCTCTATGGCAACTGGAAGGGTGACCTGGTGGAGAGGGTTAGTCAGGCAGAGTGGACTCTGGAGAGTGCGGAGCAGCAGGACGACCCTGCGGATGGTGGGAGTGGGAGCAGCCACCCCTTTCAGCCGGTGGGGTCTATCCCTGCCCCCAGCCCTAGCAGTAGCAGCACCAGTAGCAGGCTGAGCAGCAGCAGCACCCCTATTGCTTCTGGATGACATGGATGGATGCCTTCCTTGCCTGGAACGTAGGCCCCAGAACTGTGATGGTTGGTCCTGGGGCTGGAGTGGCTGGCTATTTCTTGATGCAGTGGAATGACAGCTCCCTGTGAGCGGAATGACGGCCCTAGAACCTTGATGGTAGGCCCTGGGACAGGAGTGACAGCTTCTGGATGAGGTGGAATGACAGCCCTCCCTGCCTGGAACATAGGCCCCAGAACCCTGAGGGTGGGTCCTGGGGCTGGAGTGGCTGCTACTTGATGCAGTGGAATGACATCTCCCCATGAGCAGAGTGATGGCCCCAGAACCCTGATGGTGGGTCCTGGGACTAGAGTGGCAGCTTCTGGATGAAATGAAACAACAGCCATCCCTGCTTGGAACGTAGGTCCCAGAACCCTGAGGGTGGGTCCTGGGACTGGAGTGGCTGGCACCCCTGCTCGGCCAGGTGTTGCAGGCTGGCTGGCATTGGTGGAGCAGCGGCAGAGGCCTGGCCAGGGCTCAGTACCTGGCACCCCTGCTTGGCCAGGCATTGCAGGCTTGCATCCTACTCTCAGGATCTGAAAAAACTATTCTGCCAATTGATCAAGCCTTGCCCAGTGGTGAATAGGGATGGGCGAACAAATCGCGTTTCGGGTTCAGTCGTTCAGTTATGCTGTTTGGTTCGGTCGCCTTGTTTGGGTTTGGCTGTTTGGTTTGGTCACCGCATTTGGGTTCGGCTATTCGGTTCAATGGTGTTCAGTTCAATCGTGTTCGGTTCGGTTTGGGTGTTCGGAAAAAGTATCGCGAGAGCCCGTGATCACACCGGAAACCGGAAATTTGACTGCACGCGGAGGTTGTGTGGATGAGAGTATGTGTGTTGTGGCTGACTGGGTGTTCGGTTGTGATTCGTGTGTTTTGGCTGTGTGGTGCGTGTTGGTTTTGGCTTGGCTGGTTGGTGAGTGTTGGTGGGTGCTGTGTGTGTTGGCTGTGTGTTTAAAAAAAAAAATGGAGAAGAAGGTGACCAGTGCCACCACCATTAAACACCGGGCCTGGGGGAAGGTCAAGGTGGCGAAGCCGGTGGTGGAGGAAGAGGTTCCTCCGGCTGCTGCTGGACCTTCGGTGGTGGAGGAGGAGCCAGAGCCAGCAGACACAGGATGTGCTGCTGCCACTGCTGCCAGGTTTGTAAACTTTTTTTTTAATTTGAGGACAAGAAACTTAAGGCTCTCAACTTGAAGACAGCCCCCCAGGAGGGACAGGGCTTGTGTCTGTGTGGGTGTGCCACTGCCAGAGAGAAAGAGAGACAGGCTCCTGACCTTGGCAGCGAGCAGCAGGCAGCGGGAGCTGGTGGTCGGAGGGGCTTGTATTTGCAGAAGATTCAGCGGGCATCTGCGGGTAGGTGAGGAGGAGCAGGCTTTTGGGGGGTGGCAGGCTGGCTGGCATGTGGTCACCGGACTTCTGGATGCAGTGGAATGGAATGCAGCCCCCAGTGACTGGAATGATGGTCCCAGAATCTCGTTGATGGTTCCTGGGATGGGCAGGCATGACTGATTCAGGTACAATGGAATGAGCCTATGTGAGTTTAATGATAATTATGTCCCTAGAATTAGTGCATGGTTGGGCACACTTCATTCAATCGTGCGATAGGTGTTAGCAGCAGGTACAGGAATGCACACAGGCAGGCAGGCGCATATAATACATTGTGTTATATTCCATCTCATTCTGGTAGGTTTTACTGCTGGATGTGGGCATCGGGCGCATGAGCGCAGATGGGAGTTCTTCCTGGTTCTGGCAGGTGGCAGCTTGAGCTGTCCTCCCCTCCACCCCATCTCTCTCGTTCTAGTGGGGAGCCTCTCTCTCTCTCCCTCTCTCTCTCTGGCCATATAGTGCAGGTGACAGAATGGGTGGGATCATGTCTGTCTCTCCTTCTAGCAGTGGGGAAACTTTCTCTCTCTCTCTCTCTTATTTTTTTCTCTCTCTTTCTTAGCAGCAACCTGAATGGGCAGACAGGAACCTTGGCATAAGAGGTGGGAAGGTGGGCTGAGGCAGGCTTTGAACTTGGCGGCAAGCTAGGGTAAAGAACCCTTGGCACAGACAGCAGCAGACAGTGGGTTGCCAGGGTACAGAACCGTTGTTCTCCACGGTACAGAACAGCATCATGGCACAGACAGCATATAGGCCTGGCCTGGGGGCCATTGGCACTGGAAGCAGCAGACATTGGTGACCATGGTACAGAACCCTTGGCAAAAACAGCATATAGGCCAAGGCCTGGGGGCTATCTCCATGAGCGGAATGATGGCAACTGGGAGGTTGGATCATGTAGGGTCCTCAGGTCGTAGGAGGTGCGTAATTTTAACTTTGACACAACAGACGTTCGTGTCTATTATAAAAAAACATGAAAAACATCTGATTCAGCTGGGAATCTATCCCTCCTTTGCATATCCTAGGATAACACAGGTGAATAAAAGTCAGTTACCTGTTAGTCAGTCACATAATAAGGACTGCCCTCATGCACTGGAAGCCCAGTGTGTTGAGCCCCAGAATGATGTGACATGTGATGGTCTATTAGTTAATATGGTCTCACAATCATGGAATGAGGAAGAAGTGGAAACTCAGCCAAAGGCGTTAAAGGTTAAGGAACAAGGGGTTAGTTCTTATAACAATCCAACAATAGCCAATTCAAAATTTTTCCTAGATAAATTGTCCACTCTCTATAAACAGATCTCCAATTCCCATAGGAATGGAAGGTATAGTAATAGTCTGCTTGGTCGAATGGAGATGGGAGAACTGAATGGGGAAGAGGAGAATAATCAGTCCCCGGTAGTTATATGTCAACCTAACGTGGATCGAGTGGGTACTGATTTCCCTGTCCCACAATTACTTAATCCTTTACAGGATCAGATTACTTCAACCCCCATTGCTGGAAAGGCAGACAATCAGGTTCAGCTGTCTTCCACAGGGATTCTATTGAACTCGTCATTTTATACAAGTATGCCCGCTGTTGAGAGTCCATCAGTACAGATGGACCGACCTTCCATCTGTTTACTTTCTTCTGCCACACTTATTGCACCAAGGGAAGACAATTTGGAGAAAAGCTCCACTGTTGCTCCTGACTGACTCCCATATAAGGAGTTGAGTGGCACTTTGGTCATCATGTCATGGAATATAGCAGACTGGGCATCAAAATGTAGGGAACCTGAGTTTTTTACTTTTATCCAACATTATGACATCATTTGTCTACAGGAAACCTGGGAGACAGCAGAGACAATTCAGATGTCTGGGTTTCTTACCTGGGTTAGTTCCTCTAGACAGGGGTCTAAGAGGGGCCGCCCTAGGGGTGGTCTCATATTATCAATATCTACCAGGGCCTCTATACAGGTTGAGGCCCTTGATTCTACTAATTTTAACCGCCTGGTCTTACGATTGCTGGTCCCAGACTCAGATTTACATATGCTTCTATAAACGCCTACAACCCGCCAGGTAATCAGGCACCAGAATTTTGATCTAGTTTGAGAGAAATGATTACCGTATACCAACTTAGTTATCCACATGATGGCTTGATACTCATGGGTGATTTTAATGCTAGGACCGGTCCGTTTGCTGTCCAGATCTTGAATATGTTAAGCATTGGAGAGAATGATCGCACACTGTTTGATCGTAATTCTGATAGAATATTGTGGGATATAAGGATTAACCAGGCAGGATGTGAGTTATATAAATTAGCTTTGGATTCAGCTCTCAACATTTTAAATGGGAATACCCTAGGGGATCCTAGAGGGAATCTGACTTACACTGGTTCAAGGGATGTAAGTATCTTGGATTATGCTCTTCTTTCTCCAAATTTGAACGAGCACTTGTTGTTCTTTCAAGTTGGTATTCAGACCTTGAGTGACCACTTCCCCTTACTTTGCTGGCTGGGTAATAACAACCACTCATTCAAAGTTCTGCCTAATTTGGACAAAGTATCTTAAAAAAGAGTGGCTCTGCAGTGACATTCGGTTCGTTGGTCCTATAAGGTAGAGGCAAGGGTATCTTCCTTTTTTATGCAGTCAGAGGTTCGTTTGTTGTCAACCCTATTATTGGCAACGCAAGATGTGGATCGAGCCCTTGCAGTGTGGACACAATTAGTAGAGAATATGACTTCAATATTCACTCCTGTTTCGTCTAGTAGGAACCAGCAGCCTCCCAGGGTTAGTAAGGGTGGGATAAAGATTGTAAGTCTGTGAGAACCTCACTAAGGAGGGCAGTTCGTAGACTACAAGATGAGAGGGATCCTATGCATGTCAGCACCTATAGGACCCTAAGGAAAAAATATAAAGTCTTGATACAGGGAAAAAAGAAGGCTTTCTCTGAGCAATTGTGGCAGAATCTCCTTGATACTGTGGGAAAGAATGATGTAAGATCCTTCTGGCATATTGTACATAATTTTCATTCCCAAAGGCCCGTGGTAAAGGATATAAAGATCTCTTCCTCGATTTGGACAAGTCACTTCTCAGAGCTTTTTAAGGGTTATGAGGGAGAAGTTTTTTCTCCTGGCTTATCTCATGTAAATTTACCATTGTGGAACCCAGTGACTCCTGAAGAAATCTATGAGGCTATAGGAAAGTTGAAAAATGGTAAAGCAGTGGGAATAGATAGAATTCCGGGTGAAGTATTTAAAATTTTGCCAGAAAGGTGGGTTATTACTTTAGCCCACCTGTTTTCCCTAATTAATTCCACAACGTGATCCAAGAAGCTTGGAAAACCAGCATAGTGGTACCCATATATAAGAAAGGAGATAAAGATATCCCGGGGAACTATAGGCCCATCAGTCTTCTTTGTATAATTTCAAAATTATACACTAGGCTGCTGTTAGACCGGTTGCAGGCTTGGATAGAATCCAAGGGAATCCTGGCTGAGGAACAGGCCGGCTTTAGGGCTTTCAGGTCGACAATTAAACAAGCCTTTGTGTTAAACCATATAGTCAATAAATATCGCAGACGAAGACGAAAGGTCTTTGCTGCATTTATTGACTTATCTTCAGCGTTCGACCTGATATGCAGGTCCAAACTTTGGATAGAACTTACTAGGTTACAGATAGATATGAGACTGTTGGCTCTAATTAAGTTACTACATTCCAACAGTGCATTGAGGGTGAGAATGCCTCCAACTGGATCCCTTTCGGAAATGGTACCAACATTTTGGGGAGTGAGGCAAGGCTACTTTTGGCCCCTATATTATTTAACATTTATGTTAATTCTCTGATAATGAACCATCGGGAGACTGGAAATTACCATCCTCCCCGTATAGGACGTAGGAAGGTTTTTATGCTCCTCTACGCAGACGATATGGTTTTGCTTTTGCTTAGCAAACTAGGCTTAGATCGTTCATTAAGGGACTTTGAAGAGAGATGTAGGGGGAAGAATCTGGTTATTAATTACGAGAAAACAAAAACACTCATTTTTGAAAATTTATTTATTTATTTATTTATTTATTTATTCAATTTGTATCCCACCCCTCCTGTGAACAGCTCGGGGTGGCTAACAAGTTAAATATCATTGGTCTCTCCCAGGACATAATTTAGAACAGGTGTGGGTGTACAAATATCTAGGCATTATTTTCTCCTCAACCTTGGAGTTAACCTTGGACCTGAACAGTCACTCTGTGGATGAGCTAGTCCAGCGCTGGAACAGCTTTCTGGAGGAGGTCATTGACAGGGTGGCTCTGAGACGCCCTCTGCCGCGGTCTCATCACCGCAGGGCCCCTTGGTTTACTGAGGGGCTGCGGTGTATGAAGCGAGTAGGCAGGAGGCTGGAGAGACGCTGACGTCGGACTCGATCTGACTCCGACCGTCTTCTCCATAGGGCCCATTTGTGGTCCTATGTTGAGGCTATGAGGACGGCAAGGAAGGAGTTCCTTGCTGTCCTCATAGCGGCTGCGAAGTCACGCCTGGCAGAGCTGTTTCGGGTGGTGCGGGGGCTGGTTAGTCTGGCCTCCCTCCATCTGGATGGGGACTTGTCCCAGGCCCACTGTGAGGAGTTTGTCAACTACTTTGCAGGCAAGATTGCTCGAATTCAGACCAACTTTGCCGTTGGATTAGGGGCAGAGCGCGAGAGGACGGAAGTCCCGTCTGGTCCAGCTTTGTGGGGGGAGTTTCAGGAAGTGACGCCGGCTGATGCAGCAGATGTTTTGGGGTCTGTGAGGCCACCTATTGCAAACTTGATCCATGCCCATCCTGGTTGGTGAAAGCCTCCAGGTAGACATTGGGGACGGTGCTGGCGAGGGTAGTGAACGTGTCCTTGTAGCAGGGGAGGTTGTCGCCCTGCCTCAAGAAGGTTGTGGTGTGCCCCCTGCTGAAGAAACCATCCTTGGACGTGGATGCGCTCGCCAGTTACTGACCTGTCTCTAACCTTCCCTTTCTAGGGAAGGTTATTGAGCGGGCGGTGGCACTCCAGCTCCAGTTGCATCTGGATAGCATCGGTTTCCTACACCCTTTTCTATCTGGGTTCCGCCCCAGCTATGACATTGAGACGGCGTTGGTGACCTTGGTAAACGACCTCCACCGGGAGATGGATGCAGGATGTTCAACATTTCTCATCCTGCTAGATCTCTTGTCTGCTTTTGATACTGTGGACCATGGGCTGCTGTTGAGGCAGCTGCGTGACCTGGGGGGGTCTGGATGGGACTGTTCTTGAATGGTTCTGCTCATTCCTCTCGGGGAGAAGCCAGCGGGTGGTGTTGGGGGATGAGACATCATGCCCCTGTGCCTTATCATGTTGCATTCCGCAGGGTTCTATTCTGTCTCCATTATTATTTAATGTATATATGCAGCCCTTGGGGGAGGTCGTGAGAGGGTTCGGGGTGCGGTGTCACCAGTATGCTGATGATACTCAGCTGTACCTCTCTTTTTCAACTGACCCAGACCCTGCCGTCTCGCTGATATCCCAATGTTTGGAGGCCGTGGTGGAATGGATGCGGCAGAGCAGACTGAAGCTCAACCCCGATAAGACGGAGGTGATGTTGGTGGGGAGAGCGAGGGAGGTAGTGGCCCCACTGGTTGGAGGGGGTTCGCCCTCCTATAGCTCAGCAGGTCCGGAGTCTGGGGGTGATATTGGATGCGGACCTCCGCCTGGAGTGGCAGGTGGAGGCAGTCACTAAGGCTGTCTTCTGCCAGTTGTATCTAGTGTCTAGGCTGCATCCGTTTGTCTCCGGCCCGGACCTGGCCTCCCTCATCCATGCTTTCATCACCTCGAGGCTGGACTACTGTAACATGCTCTACATGGGGCTTCCCTTGTGCCTTGTTCAGAGGCTGCAGCTAGTGCAGAATGCGGCGGCTCGTCTCCGTATGGGGACAGGTCGTCGGGAGCATATTACACCTGTGCTCCAAGCTCTGCACTGGTTGCTGATAGCGTGCTGAGCCAGGTTCAAAGTTTTGGTGTTGATCTACAAAGCCCTTTATGGTCTGGGCCCCTTGTACCTCAGGGACCGCCTCGCCCTCCGCACCCCAGAGTGGCTCCTTCAGTCTGCTGGGGGTGCCTTCTTGGAGGCCCCCCGTGTTAAATGGGGGGCCACAATGGAGAGGGCATTCTCGGTGGCCGGGCCACGCCTCTGGAACTCCCTTCCGGAAGAAGCCCACCTGGCCCCAAGCCTGCTGATATTCCGGCAAAATTGTAAAATCTGGCTGTTCGTCCAGGCCTTCGGGGAGGGTGGGGTAAGGTTTTTAGCTCCCCTACCTTATTTTGTGTTTAAATGGAAGTCCCGGGCCCTGTTTTTAATAATTTTATATATGATTGTTATTGATGGTTTTAAATTGTTTTTATGTATTGTATTTTTACTGTTGGAAGCCGCCCCCAGCTGTTTACAGGAGGGGTGGGGTAGAAATGTATAAAATAAATAAATAAATAAATAAATGGGTCATGGGTGCCACATATTCAGGCAGCCAAATTAAAAGCAAATATGGAAGCCCTGGCAATCCAGCGCTTCTTTTTCTGCCATGGCCAAAGTTGCGTGATGGCAGCCTGTAAAGTTATGGAAGCTAAATTGCTGGCCGGATTGCTTTACAGGGTACAGATTTGGGGACATGCTATCGCTTCCCTTGAACCTGTGCTAAACGGCTTCTGGAAATGGATTCTGTCCATGCCCCCTAAAATAAGCTTGGCTACCATTAATTTGGAAGTGGGCTCTCAATCTTTGGGAGCAATTGCCCAGACATATGTTTTGACATTTTGGGCCAGGCTGCGTGACATTCCTTCTGCCTCCCTTTTGGGTCAGAATGTGGCGGAAAAGATGGGATTGATTCTTGGTGAGCCGCAGTTGAGACTAGCCTTGAAAGTTTGGGTTTTTCTATGCTTTATTTTGACATCCAGGTAAGCAGATTTGGTGTCAAATTGGTTAGGAAGCATATTCAGGATATTGACAGGCAAAAGATGAGGGCAATGGCCTCTGATTCTAGCATTTCTCCCATCTACAAATATATTATTCCAGCTAAGGGTGGAGGGGGGTGCCTTATGTTTATAACCTTACGAACCCTCCCCTAAGGAAGGCCTTTACTAGTTTAAGGCTACAGACCATGTGCATGTCAGTTGTAGAGGGACGCTATCAAGGAATTCCCTATGAGGATCGAATTTGCCCTTATGGCCTTGAGGTGGAAGATCTCAGACATTATGTCCTGATATATCCCATCTATGAGAAATTGCGCAGTCAATTGTTTCAAGAATAGGGATGGGTGGATGCGGTTCAGAAGTTCAGAGTTTGGCCCGAACTCGGCTTGTTCGGACGACTGAACTCGAACATGAACACGAACATACCGAACAAACTGAACACCGAACGGCGAAATGGCCGAACAGTTTGGTCAGTTCGGATTGCATTCAGGTGAGTTCGGGTGGCAAAAAAAGGTTCACTGGAAGGTCAAATATGACAGGGAGGTGTAGTCAGTCACTGAGGAGCAGACTTCCAGGCACCAGGGGTGGACAGGCTTGCTAGAAACGAAACTAATTATCTGCCTCCTCCTTTCCCAACACCTTCTGAGCTAGTCACTGTTCCTGAAGAGCAGGTGTTGAGTAGGATTTTTAGATTGCTTTTAGTTTCATTTCAGTTTTGTACTGAAATGAAACTTAAACCTTAAACTGAAACCTTGTGTTATGCATTTCACTGTACAGACTCATTGAGTATGTATGTATTTCACTACAGACTCCTCTTCTGTTTGTGATTCCCCCCCATCCCATATATATGGG
>QEPC01008345.1:970339-988110 GCA_003113815.1 Sphenodon punctatus | reverse complement strand
TGTAGGAGTTAGCTTAGTGATAGAGATAGCATTAGTGATTTAGTTTTAGTGTTTGTAGGAGTAGGTCTGTGTACTTATTAGATAATCCATTTAGTTCATAGTATTTAGAATAGTTAATAGCAGTTAGATTTAGTGTAGATATATATATATAATATTAGATTATAAAAAAACCATATAAAAGAAAAGAAAAGAAAACCATATAAAACCCAATAAAAAACCAAAAAACCATATAAAAAACAAAAAACACCCATAACAACATTTCCCGAATGGCCAAACTGCTGAACCGAACAGCCAAACAGCCTAACCAAACGGCCAAACAGAACGGCCAAACCGAACAGCTGAACCCGAACTCGGCGAACTAGCCAAACTGCCAAACTGAACTGCTGAACCGAACACAGCTGAATCAAATGGCCGAACCTGAACCGCGATCTGTTCGCCCATCCCTAATCAAGAAATAGGATGGGACCTTTTTAGAACACCACTGCAGCAGTTAATATTTCTGCTGGCAGACTCTGTCCCGATAAGAACTAAAGCTGTGGCAGTTTTCGCCTTTAGAGCAGCAAAGGTACGGGATGATTATATCTGGTTGAGTATATTGGATGAGACTGGCAACTTCAATGCACTTTAGAAAGCCCAGGGTTTAATCTCTGATCATCCCTAAGATTTGACCTATGGGAATAGGGAGGTACTGGAAATATGGGCGGATGTATCATTGAGTTCTTTTAGATGTCATGCTGGGTTCTCTAATATAATAAGTGTAAAACTCTGCCATCAGGTGAGGTGTCCTTGACGATTCTGCCCGTGGTTTAGAATATATGATACGATGATAAGTTAAAATTATCACGTATACTTTATTCCTCAATCATGTTTGGCTGATCTACACGGTATTATGTTTTACATGGGTTTACTCGTCCCTTATGTTTATATGGTTTTTTTATATATTTCTACATTGTTTTATATGATTATAATCTATAATAATGATGTATATTTTATTGACTTAATCGAAGTGTGTCTGTTCTTGCTTTACCCAAATTCAATTAATATTTATTAAGCGTGGCCTTTAGTCATTGCTAACTAAAACCAGACAAAACATACAGAATACATAGACAATACCAACATGTCCAAATACTATTACGTACTTTGTGATTTCTTTTCGTTTTGATTTTGTAATTTAATTTGTATGGCCATGTGGCCCACAAATAAATATACCATACCTACCTACCTACCTACCTACCTACAGCAGCAGACGGCAGCAGCAGGATTGTGTGGGCACATTTGGATTTGCCAGGGCAGAACACCAATGGACCAGCAGACAACAGCAGCAGGATTACCAGGCCAGTGGGGCACATCACCCAGGGTTGCCAGGGCAGGCAGGCAGGCACCTTGGCATGAGAGGTATGCAGGCTGGGGCAGGGCTTCAGCTTTGCCCACAGGGCAGGAAGACAGGCGGCATGGTATGAGCAGAAGCCAGACTGAGGCAGGATTTGATCTAGGCCACCTGGGCGGGCAGACAGACAGCGTGGCATGACCAGAAGGCAGACCAAGGCAGGCTTTGATCTTGGCCACCTGGGTGGGTGGGCAGACAGGAAGAATGGCATGAGCATGGGAAGGCAGACTGAGGCAGGCTTTGATCTAGGCCACCTGGGTGGGCAGACAGGCAGCATGGCACAAGCAGAAGGCAGACCAAGGCAGGCTTTGATCTAGGCCGCCTGGTTGGGCAGGCGGGCAGACAGGCAGTGTGGCATGAGCATGGAAAGGCAGACCAAGGCAGGCTTTGATCTAGGCCACCTGGGCGGGCAGACAATTCTTTATTATTATGGCGTTAGCTTTCACCATAGCCAAATAGTTACCATAAGTAAAAATAGATAGACATATCCATGTTCATAATCATAAAATTGATTACCAATTATATTAAATTAGCCATAAAATACTCAAAACATAATAGATCGTCAAATTCGGCCCCAAGTACCTCCAGTAGGGAAGGACCAAAAATAATAAAATTATAATTAAAACACCTTTAATTAAACTCAGGAGTTACATATTACCTCCTCAGTTTCCATGTTGGCAATAATAAACTATTTAACCAAATATAAGCTAAAAAACAAAAAACAGCTTTGATTGTTTATTGGTTGATTACAGAGATCAAATTAGATCTTTTCCCAATCATTGGCCGTCACTTTGCCTCAGATCTGCCAGTCTTGCATGAACCAAAACCCTTTTCTTAGTAGCCAACCAGACAAAAGTAGCAATAGTGATCATGGCTTCTATGTCATCCAGTGCCATCAAGTACTGGAAACAACGATCAGAGGCAAAGGTCAACCCATTAACCAACAGGGGGGACAGCCAAACTTGGTGCAAGTTGGCATAATATGGGCAGCGGAGCAAAAAATGCTCCATCGTCTCCACATCGCCCAGTGTGCACAAGCAGTGTTGCAGTTCAAAAGGTATGGTGGCCTGTCTCCCCTCCGCTACTGCTGTCTGGACGAGATGGAAACGGGCCAGTATGTAGCATCGCCTAAGTCTAGAATCCCTGATCTTATCCAAATATGTTTCAAACAAGCTGGTATGCTTAATCTGAGCCAGCATAGGGGCAACTTTCCAGGTTCCCAGCACGGCCAAGTCTCTTTGTTGTGCGATGTCCCTTGCTCTAAGATGGATCTCCTGCTGAACCTGAGCCAAAGGTTTTCCACAAAAATATTCAAAAGAAAACCCAAGGTTCTTAAGTAGTCCCCCAAGATATATTAACCAGGGATAGGCTTGTGATCCTGAATGCAAAAGTTCCTCCTTAAGACATAGAAGAGGAAGATCGGATTCTTGGCAGGCTAATAGCCTCAAGCAGTAGCAAATAAAAGATAGCTTTGCCAACAGGTCCAGTGAGGGCATACCTGTCTCCAATCTAAGAACAGCACCTGGGATGTTGCTACCAACTCTGAGAAGTCTACACAGAAAAGCATTCTGGACCTTTTCCAACCTTCCGATATTAGGAAAGGGAATGAGTTCGAGCCCAAACAGTCATTGCTGGAACCTTAGAACCACATACCCGCAGAAAAGCAGATATAGTGACTCCCCATGAAATATTAATTGCTCTGTTAAGGGCCTGAGCAGCTTGCTGTGCTTTATGTGATCTATTGGCAAGATGGATATTCCAAGAGCACCTACTAGAGAATATGATCCCTAAATAATTGAAGGAGGGTGATATCCCAAGATCCCCTGCCGCCATCTTCCATTTGGTGGGGAGTTTCCTTTTCCCCACAACCAATACTTTAGATTTACCTGGATTAAGCTCTAAACCATTAGTCACGCAGTATGAGTGGAACTTATCAATTGCCTTTCTAAGGCCCACTTCAGACTGTGATATAAGCACCACATCATCTGCAAACTGCAGCAGACAGATCTGGACATTTCCTACTCTAGGTGCATGAACTTCAGCTGTTTTAATACAAGGGACCATATCAGCCATATACAAACTGAATAACAACGGGGCCAGGACACAGAACAATATGAATTGGGTTGTTCTGCCACCGCCCAAAGTCGTACTTTACCCTGGCCTCGTTGTTCGCATATAGCTGCATGATGGGACCCAAAAGCCTATTGTCAATGCCCAACATCTTCAACTTGGCCCACAGCCTGGGCCTGGGTACCGAATCGAAAGCCTTTGTTAGGTCCACAAAGGCTAAATATAGCTTTCCCTACCTGATCTTATTGTATTTAAATACTAGGTGCTGGAGGATAAAGCAACAATCTAACGTTGATTTCCCCCTCCTGAACCCAAATTGTTCCTGCAGTATCAAGTGCTGGTCCTCCACCCACTTCTCAAGATGGTGCAATAACAATTTGGCATATAATTTGCCTATTGTTGATATTAAGCTGATTGGCCTATAACAATCAGGATTGCAGGTATTACCCTTCTTAAAAATGGGGACTAGCCAGCTTGATACCCACTGCTTGGGAATTCTGGTCTCGCGGCTAACTTTAAAAAAACCCACTGATAGCAGCTGGGCCCACCATGAAGGATCAGTCTGGAGCATTTCCGAGGTGATAAAATCAGGACCAGGGGCCTTACGAATCTTCAAGGCCAGAATACTATCGCGCATCATTTCTTCCGAAAAATCATTGATCAGCATACAATTCGCCAAAGGAAATTTCCCAGAAAGAGGCGGAAATAGCTGGCTGCCTATATCCTCTCCTGGGCTTAATTATCAAGTTTAAACTAGCCCAGAACCTGCTTGCATTGCCTGTTGAGAGGTCCACTGCCAACCTGGCCCATATTTTGTTGTAGTAGCTACTCGTCTTATGTTTTAACAGACGAACATAATCAGTCCTGGCCCTTCGAAAGTCTTCCCAAAGAGTGGTAACCTGCTCTATGACCCACCTCCTTCTAAGAGAAACCATGCTAATTTTCCTTAGCTTGCATTCAAGATCGAACCATGGGTGAGAATTCCCCAGAAACTGATTGTTACTCGTAGATACCAAAGCCTCCTGAAAGCATCCCAAAATATTGGAGAATGCTAACAGCAGGGTTTCTACCTCATCTGTCAATCTCATAAGTTCTACATACCCACAAAGCCTATCAGAGTTACAGATATTATAAATTTTGCCTATAAGCTCCGATCCAGATAGCTTCCTTAGCTTCACAACTCCAGCATCCTGCGCTGCCTTGCAATAGGGTGCCATCACCAGATCTAGGCAACCCACCTGTGTAGCCAAAACAACATGTTCGCTCTCTGGTCTGGGAAGTCTCATCTTTTGCAAAATTTAGGCAGTGCACTCCTCGATTCGCATCCCAATTCTCCCCTAACTGTGTGTTCCAATCTCCAAGCAATACCATGGATGCAGAGGGAAACGCCTCATGCACATCCAAAATTAACCTCTCTAATTCTGTCCATACATCAGATCTATAATATGGCGAAGTGGTGGGAGGGATATAAATATTTTTTTTAAATATACCGATCCATCCTCTGAGTGCCCAGCTGAACTCTACCAATTTGAAATTCGAGCCTATTACTCCTTATGAGAGAGAAGTAAATCCCTACAGAATCGCGTTCACAAAAGGCAAGCCCCCTCAATATATGACCCTTGTTTCCTATTTTCTGACTCCCATGCGAGAAGGTCTCAAAGCCTTCAAGGACAAATTCTTCACCTGGTTTCAGTCATGTCTCCTGGAAACACAACAGGTCAGAACTCACCAGGAAGTCTAACCAATCCTGGTCCTTCATTTTAGACTTGATACTCGATATGTTCCAGGAGGCAAGGCTAAAAAGCCCTTTATTCACTAGAAAAGGAGACCGCTCTTTCTGTCCCATATCAACCCTCTGATCAACCTGCAAGGGTAAAAGATCAGAAGGGACCTCATGTCATCCTAATGAGGGGGCTACCTCTATTTGAAACAATGAGGGGTCCAGCACTACAATATTGCTGTTAACCCCTGTTAATGGTGTTTTAACCACATCGGGGGCCTGACTATTTACCCCCATCTTATGGTCAGGATCCACAGGGATAGCTAATTCAACAGCCCTATTGGGTATATCGGATGGTGTCCCAAGCTCAACCTCTTCCAAATACCGGGCCGCGGTTAAATCTACCAAAGCAACCCATGAACTGTCTAAAGCCCCTTTAATCTTTTCCTTGGGGGCAGTGTACACTATATCCGCACCTTGGGAGTAAGGGGTGGGCAGACAGGCAGAATGGCACGAGCAGAATGCATACCAAGGCAGGCTTTGATTTAGGCCACCTGGGCAGGCGGGCCGTCAGACGGGCAGAGTGGCATGGGAAGAAGGCAGGCTGAGGCAGGGTTCAAGCTTGGCAACCTGGGCAGGCAGGCAGACAGGAAGTGTGGCGTAAGAGGCAGTAGGGAAGGCAGGCTGGGACCTTGGCAGGGCACTCAGATAGGCTGGCAAAGACTGCAGCGCGAGAGAGCGAGAGCCAGTCAAGTAGGTGGGCCGAGATCATCTAGCCAGAGTCTAGCTGGCAGGATTACAGCTTCCCAATGCCACCCTGCATCATGAGGTCAGTCAGATAGGCCGGCCGAGGGCATCTAGTCAGAGAGAAAGAGGCAGGGCGGGCGCCGGGCATTGGGAGGGAGGGACAGCACCTCAGTAGCAGCAGTCCAGATTGAGAAGGAGCCCCGTCCCAAGAATGCCCCTGGCATGGGATGGTGTGTGCCACTACACCATCAATCCATGTCCAGAGGTAGCTCGGGGAATCCCAGCAGCGAAAGGTTCACCTTTATGAGCAACAACTGCTCCACCAATTTGGCCCCCAGTCTCAGGTGGTACGGAGAGCAAATGTCCCCTGCCATGGAGAACACCCGCTCGCTGGGGACACTCATTGGTGGGCATGACAACAGACCCTTGGCCACTTTGGACGGGACCGGCCATACGTTGGTCTTCCTGGCCCAGTAGGCCAAGGGATCACTGCTGAGTTCTATGCACTGCTCCTCCTCCAGGTAGCTCTCCACTGCTGCTGAGGCGCTGTCATACTCCCTCATGTAACTGGCCTTTGGCACCACCTCCACCACTGCCCTCAGCCACGCTGCCTGCCATGCTGTACACGAACCCATGCTCGCCAGAGTGCCCTGCACATACGAGCTGCTGCTGGCAATAGGGATGCTGCTGTTGCTCAACTTGCTGCTGTTGCTGCTACTGCTAGGGCTGGGGGCAGGGATAGACCCTGTGGCAGAAGCTGCCAGGAGTGACCTTGTCCTTTCTAGCTGACCTTCACTGACACTCTGGTTTCCAGGGGCTACTAGGCCTGATTTCGCAACCGGCCACATGGCAGGATTTCGCAATCCCAGGGGAAGGTACAGCCAGGTAACCTCCCAAGGACCAATCACACTTGAGGGGTAGGGGGCTTTTAAAAGGAAAAGCCACACCTCTCAGGCTCTCTTCCATCTTGTCTTCTGTTTGCTCTGGACACTGACCTGGTGCTGAGGAACTAAGGGAATGACTCCTGGCCTGTTGGGACTAAACTGAACCTAAGGACTGAACCCCTTTGCTGCAAGGCAAAGGAGCACCTGAAGCTGTAAATAATTGAAGGTTAGATCTGAGGGACCAGTTTAGGCCAGATGTTTCTAAAAAGGTCATCGTGCCTAAACAGTTCTGATCAATTGCTTTTGCTCAAGGATTCAAAATACCTCACATGGTTGTAGCCTGTGATGCTGGGTTTATGTTATCAGTAAAGTATTCTTTCTTTTGATCTAAAAGATCTGTGTGTGTGTGTGTTAGCAAATATACCTCTGTACGCTCAGGTGGCAGAAACTGGGAACTGTTTTATACGGGCTTGTGAGCCTGACTGTTTTAGAGACGCAGCAGAGGTCTCATTCTCCCCAGAGGGATGAGACCAGAATCTGAATAAAGAAATAGCTCTGGGGTGGTGGCAGAGGGTAAGAGACCAGATAATAACGGGGTGCCGGGAGACTGGGGCGAACCCCAGTGGGCTCTGTTATGCCACAGACCCCGCTGGCTGAAAGGGGTGGTTGCTCCCACTCCCACCATCCCCAGGGATGCACCTTCAGCCCTGCCTTCAGCTGCTGCACCAGGGCAACTGCCTCATCTGCCAGCTTCCTGCCCTGGGGGCCGCAATCCTGCCCCTGGAGAATCTTCTCCAACCTCCTGAGGAGACTCTGGACCAGAGGGGTCACCTGGCTGATGGTGGCCGTGGAGGAGCTGATGGTCTCTGTTACGGCCAGGAACGGTCTCAGAACGAAGACGGTATGAGCCAGGATCTCCCATTCCACCTCATTGTACCCTGGAGGTGCCCCTCTGTCCATCACCAGTTGAACCTGATGCAAGGCGACTTTCTGCTCGAGAAGCTGCTCGAGCATCAGGAACGTGGAATTCCACTGGGTGGACACATCCTGCAACAACTAGTGAACTGGGGATCCTTGCTCTGTCTGCTTCGCCTAGAGGAGGTTGCTGCCCTTCATGCTCCAGTTAAAGAAACCAGCCAGCTTCCTCCCCCGCTCGATCAGGGAGCTAAGGGTGCTGGCCCCAATCCCCTTCTCCCCCAAGCCCAGAGCATCCCTGACCACCAGGTGATGCATGGTGCAAGGGATGCTGGTGAAGCCCCCCTCGTGGACTGCCCTCAATATGTTGTCCGCGTTGTCCATCACCACTCACTCCATGGTGAAGGGCGCACCTGGCGTGACCCATTCCGTCACCATGGTGGTCAGGGCTGCCTCGATGTTCCAAGTGGTGTGGGGGTCATCCATTACTTCTGCGTGAAGCAGGGCCCACCTATACCCTGCTTTGGGACCCCTCCTGCCACTTCCAAATGCTGACTCCAAGTCCTGCCACCAGTGTGTCGTCACTGCCAGGTAGGCGTGCAGTGCATTTCTGTTCGACCACAGGTCTGTGGTGAAGTGGATGGTGGCACCCCCAGCCCCTGCCAGTTGCTCCCTCACCTGCTCCTTTAAAGCCTGGTACAAGACTGGCACCACCTGATGACTCAGGGTGGTGCATGAGGGCAGCTTAAACTGGGGGTCATGAAGCCTATCAGGCACCTAAACCCCATGTCCCCGACCACCGAGAAGGGCTGCCCATCAAGCGCAATTATTTTCCCCAACATGCGTGTGGCTTTCACTTGAAAGCCATGTCACCCTCCATGTCCTGCAGTTGCCAATGGACTTGGCAGCTGCCCCCACCCCAGCTCCTCCATGTTGCACTGACACTTCTGGGCCTCAACTGGCTGCTGCTGCTGCATCACTGACAGCACTGATGGGAGGGGTAGAACATGGTGGCAACACAGCTCTTGGAAGGACATCTGGCCGGTCCTGTCCAAAGTGGCCAAGGGTCTGTAGTCCTGCCCACCAACGAGTATCCCCAGAGAGTGGGTGGTCTCTATGGCGGGGGACATTTGCTCGCCGCACAGCCTGAGACTGGGGGCCAAGTTGGTAGAGCAGTTGCCTGTCATCAAGGTCAACCTTCCGCTGCTGGGATTCCCTGAGCTGCCCCTGGACATGAATTGATGGTGCAGTCATACACGCCATCCTTTTCCAGGGGCAGTCTTGGGACAGGGCTCCTCCTCAATCTGGGCTGCTGCTGCTGAGGTGCTGTCCCTCCCTCCCACTGCCCGGCACCTGCCTCTGCCTCTGCCTCTCTCTCTCTCTCCAGCCTCGGCTGGCCTATCTGACTGACCTCATGACGCCGGGTGGCATTGGGAAGCTGTAAGTCTGCCAGCCGGCCTCTGGCTAGATGATCTCGGCCCGTTTATCTGACTGGCTCCCTCTCGTGCTGCACAGTCTTTGACAGCCTATCTGAGTGCCCTGCCAAGGTCCCAGGCTGCCTTCCCTACTGCCTCGCATGCCACACTGCCTGTCTGCCCACCCTGGTTGCCAACCTCAAACACTGCCTCAGCCTGCCTTCCGGTGCTCATGCCATGGTGCTTGTCTACTGCTGCTGCTGCCACTGCTGCCTCTGCTGTGCCATGGGTTCTGCCACTGGGCAATCCAATGTCTGCTGCTGCTCCACCAATGCCTGGCAGCCTGCAGTGCCTGGCCAAGTAGGGGTGCCAGGCCAGCCACCAAGCCCTAAGCCTTTACATCCTCTGCTGCTGCTGCTGCCACTGGGTCTCAGATGGCCAGCCATGGTGCCACGGGCACCCCCAGGGGCGAAGCGCCGAGTCTTCCTGCCCGGGTAACCTGAGGTGCCAAGCCCCAAACCTTCCCAGTCGCTGCTGCTGCTGCTGTGTCTCCGATGGCCTGCCATGCCCCCACAGGCACCCCTGGAGCATCCCAAGTCTCTGCCATGGCTGAACTTTCAGAACATTCAGGGGGGGCCAAACTCCGTGGGACCGAACCCGAACTAAGTTTTCGGACCAAATGTCCGAACGTCTGAACAGCGTTTTGTTCGCACATCCCTAACCCGAACTCCATACTTTAAGGTCACTGGCTGCAGTGGCTAACTCAGAGGTTCCTGATGCAGATAAGAGCCCTGGTGTATGAGGGTGGCAGCAGCGGAGAATTGTTTGGATGGCATTATTAGACAATTTATATGCAACCACAAACAGAGAAAGGTAAAGATTATGGGTCGAATAACAGGGATGGGAAAGAACACACAGGGTTAGGAATGTGTAATTTGAGGGAACTGGGGGTATGGAATTGGGAAGAGGGAGAGGTATATCTCATCTATTTGTACCAAAGAATGTGGCTGAATGGCAGCACAACTGAATAGCTCATACATAGAAGCACAAGAGTCAAGCCACTTTGTTTCTTTGCTGTTAGTGGCCTCTTTATTTTGATTAATAATACATATATTATTATTATTTATTATTATATTATATTTTTAATATTTATTTATTTATATTATTTATTATAATAATAGACCTTTATTGTTACATTCTCTTATACATGTTTCAGGGCTGCAGGTGTGCTCTATGGGTGCCCTGCAACATGTATAATAAAATGTAACACCCATTTTATCAGTGTTAGAGTATCTGTGTGAAAAGGGCCATACACTGTGTGTGTGTGTGTGTGTGTGCGTGCTGTATACATTACATACTACACATTAATACATGTTACATATACAAAACAGCCTTGCTGTACTTGTTCTTGAACATCACTATGAGAAGAGGAAGGAGGTCTTTTCTGCCCATGGGGTAGGGGCATCCAAGGCAGGGACAGCTGCCCCCTCAGGCCAAGGAAGAGAGCATAGGTAAGGAGATGCTGCCCCTCTTGGGAGCCCACCCCCCCCAAGATTAAACAACCAGCCTTTGGCACCATGCAGACGTGCTGTTGAGTGGAAGAGGCTGCTGCATGTTTGGACTTGATAGCAGCAGATGATGGAGGCAGGGAGGTTGGAGAGCAGCAGCCTCAGTAGGGTTGCCACCTGAAGAGCTCCAAAATAAGGAACACTTTGTGAGCCATTAAGAAATTGACATATTGCGTACGTCAGAAAATTAACAATACTTTACAAGGACAGCATATTCTAATAATTATGGTGCACGCACCTGTCTGTTACAGTTCCTTTCGTTCTTCTTTTCCATGAGTATTTCCAATTACTCCTTGCATTAGTGAGAAGAGGCTTGTCAATCATGATAATCATGTGGATTATCATGAATGATAATCATGTGGATTATCATGAATTATAATCATGTGGATTATTTTTTGTCATATGGACAGTCCACAATCATGCGGACAGTTTTTTTCTGTCAATTCAGGAGTCAGGCAGGGATGCCTATTGGCTCCCCTGCTTTTTTGTCTTTTTATAAATGATTTGATCAGTCTGACAAATAATGTCAGCCGGACACCCCCCAAGATTGGGGATATATCGGCAGCTGTGTTCATGTATGCAGATGATGTGCTTTTGTTGTCCCAGACCCACAAAGATCTTCAAAATGGTCTGAATTACCTACAGCACTACTGTACTGAGAATAATATGATTGCGAATCTACAAAAATTCCAAGTGATTTGTTTTGGTAATTTAATTGCAGGTCTCAATATAAGTGGTCCTTGGGGGGTGGGTGATACCTCAGGTTTTGAAATCTGTTTATCTGGGGGTACACTTTGCTGCATCAGACTCCTGGACTGCACATAAGAAACCTTTGGTAGGAAAAGCTAACTGTTCTGTAGCAGGGAACTTGTGGCTTTTCAGATCTTCTAAGTATTCAAGTGTAGCCTCTGCACTTGAATTCTTTAAGGTCAAAGAACTACCGCAGGTTTTGTTTGGATCGGAGATCTGTTTCCCTTATTATTCTAGAGATATTAAAGTGGTTCAGAACAGATTCATTAGGGGCTTATTGGGAGTACCTATCTCCACACCAACAACCATGCTATGTGCCGAAACTGGGCTTCGTTCATTATCTGTTTTGGCCAAAATGAAAGCTTTAAGCTATTGGGAAATAATGCACCATTTGGACCCAACACGCGTCGGACGTTTACTATACAAATGCTGGGCTGAACAATATGGACACAAGGGGAGTACTGGTGGTGAAGTGAGGTATCTAAGATTCTATTTAGAGTTGTCCCCCCCCCCCAGATTTCTGTCTAAACTCTAATAGAGGAAAAACTCTGAATCGTATTAAGGATGGATATTTCTGCTCAGGAGGAATTATGGATATTTCTGCTCATGGGGAATTATCAAAAGCTGTAACAACAATTGCTCCTTGGTACTCTCAGGTTAAAACAAATTTTGTGCTTGAATCGTATCTTTTGCAACTGCCAAACTTTCATTTGCGTAGAATGCTTACCTTAGTTAGGTTTCAGATATTTGAATCAGCTGTTACTAAATGTAGAGCCTTGCAGGCTGAACATTGTTATAGATTATGTTTCTGTTTTTTGGATGAAGTAGAGTCCTTAGAGCATGTATTGTTCACCTGTCCCTATTATGAAGATCTAAGAAACTGCTGGATAGATCCTGTATTTGAGAAGAAATTCTCAAATCTACTAACACATAAGATTTCTTTTCTGCTGACTGCAAAGGACCCAAAAGTTGCAAAAGTCACTATTTTATTTCTGCCCTTCGTCTTAAGAAGAGTTTGTCATAATATGTACAAAGTTGTCTATGTGATTTTGCTGTATTGACATTCTGTTTTAATGGCATATAGCCATAATAAACTTGATGATTATGAGAATTCTTTTAAAGTTTCTCTTCTCTTTGCAGATGTTGAAAAAGAATTATATACTTTTAGAATGATATTTTCAATGTTCACTGAGAGTTCATCTATAGCATGCTGGACAGCATTATGCAAAATGTGTGCATGGCAATTTCCATGCAGAAAAGATGAGAATTTTGTTTACGCAGATTTATTTATTTATTTTATTTATTTTTCAAATTTATATCCCGCCCCCTCCTGCAATGCAGCTCGCTGTAAACAGAATGATCAATGCCATAGTTAACATTTTCACTGTCTGCACTGAAAGATTACACTGAGTCCAAAGACAATCCAAAACTCTCAAGTGAGCTTGTGATGCACTTTACTGTCCCATCAGCTCATTCATCAGAGGGTACTTTCAGACGATACGGGGCCCTTTGGCCCCGTACCGGATCCAACGTCTTCGTTCCCCGCCGGGGTCACCCCTGCACGGCCCAACAGACGTGCCGGGGGGATCCCGGCGGGGAAAGTGGGAGGGGCCGGGGCCGCGCGGCGCAACGTGCGGCCGCACGGCCCCGCCCCCTCCACGCACCCCGCCGCCCGCCCTCCGAGGAGACGGGCGGGCGGCGGGGCCAATGCGGCCGCCGCGTCTGGCCGATCGTGCCACGGCCCGGGATCCCGCCGGGGATCCCGGGCCGTGGCACGTGGCCAGACGTTACTTTTTGTTGGCCACGGCCCGCGGTCCATTTGACCACGCTTCCCGGGACCTTCCCCCGGCTAGCCCGGGAAGCGTGGTTCAAATTGACCCCATGTGCCAATTGAGCGTGGCCAACATCTGGCGGCCGCCAAACAGACGTTCTGGGTGCCTTGGCCCCGCCGCGGGGTTCACCGTGGTTCACTGTGGTTCAGCGTGATCTCGTCACGTCTGAAATCACCCAGAATTTCCCACAAAATCTAGCATTCTGTTCAATCAACCTTCTTGAGGAGTAAAGAACTGGACTGCAATAGGAAACATTTTCCAGTTCCCTTTGTTTGAAGCATCCATTTGTACAGCAAATGGAAGAGGCTTCCTGCTGCCTGGTAAGATATGTAAAACATGTCTTACAACTTTTTGAGCAAGCACATCTTTCATGAGAGCTTCAGCTTTCGTCCTACCACAGGAAAATTTCTTTCTAGTGCTTGAGTCATTAAATATCTTCAGAGTCAATTTGACACCACAGTCCATACGTTTATAACTCAGGTTGTGTTGAACAGTGTGGTATACAAAGGCTAACTGCAGCAGTAACCTGAAAAAAAGAAAATGTAATTTAATTAATTATTTAAAATGTGCAACAATTTTTACAAAAGATATGTGTAGCAGGGAGCAGTCCTGTGCAGCTGCTGTCCCTTTAAGAGGGGTCTGAGGGGGCCAGCCAGTGGGCTGTGCGCATGTGCATGGGTCTGGGGGAAGCTAGTCCATGCCAAAGAGCCAGCCTGTGAGAGAACAGGCTTGGTCCTAAGGTGCCAGAGTAGGCAGGGCACTGGCCCTGAAGGACAGTAGTGCTGTGGGTCACGCACACTCTGGCTACATAAAGGGTTGGAAGGCAGAGGCAGTCTCTGCCTGGGAGCTGAAGGGAGCACATCTCCCTGACAAGGTCTTCCCACTCAATGCTCTCCAGAGTTCTGAAGAGAGGAGAACCAGCATACTGGGCGAGGCTGTGCTCAGGAGGGAGCCTCATGCCTGGGGAAGGCTTCACCAGAGCCTGGGGCTTTGAGGCCTGGCTGGATGGACTTGAGGGGTTGATGTTGTGTTGCTCCTGAGCCTGTGAGAGACTGACCTGGGCCTGCAGGGTGGAAGTGACTAAGCTGGCAGCCCCAGGGATTGCGGACACTATGTCTAATAAAGACTAGGATGTGATACTCTCTGGACTCTGCTGGTGTTGGGTCCTACTGGAGGGTACCCCCTTCCTCAGAAGGGGATTCAGCCGAGGCTCAGGCTGAATAGGCGTGGCAGCGGGGTGAGCTAATTCCCTTGAGTGACACCCCAGCACCCCTATGTGGCCCTGGAAAGACCCCCTGCTACAATATGAATAAAGTATTTTAATCAAAATTTAATAGGTCTATAACGCAGTAACAAAAAGGTTGGTAGATACTATGCATTTAATTGGTACAACAGAGAGATAATAAATATAGATACTGTACCTTGGTCCTTATCAGCTTCTGAGAAACTTTCACTAATTAGAAACCAGGAGCGGCTGGTGGGTTTTGAGGTTGGAGGGGCAGTAAGGCCGGAGAGCCTAGGGGTGGAGCCAGGGCAATGGTAGGCTGAGCCAGGACAACGGTAGGCAGAGCCAAGACAATGGTAGGCGGAGTCAGGGCAACGGTAGGCCAGTGGCATGGCATAACCTAGGAGCAAGGAGTTCCCCGGGTTAACATTGGATGGACATTACATTACTTAATGATGGGAACGCTGCTGTGTGAAGCACTGCAACCAGGGGATAGAGAACCCTCTTATTGGCAGAGCATTTAGTAGATGAGGATAGAGGACGGGTGGGTTTTTGGGGTGTGGGTAGGGGGTTTTAGGGGATTTTATTGTATTATTTTGTATTTTTACTATTTTTCTCTTTGTGCTTTTGTTTCTGTAAACTGCCCTGAGCCTTTGGGGAAGGGCAGGGTATAAATTCTGATAAATATAAGAGATTACAGTCCTGTGCAAGTGTGTAGAGAGGGGATTAATTGGAATTAAATTCACCCCCTTAGTCAGGGACCCATGTTCACTGTGGTTTCCCCATTGCTGCTAATGAAGAAAATACAGTGAACACTGTCCCTGCCCTTAGTCAATTCAAGTTTATTTTTCCACATAGACAGAAATTTAGTGAACTGCATCTTTCTCAACAGAACAATTCTCTGTCTGATTCAAACCTTGGATCCTCACCACAGACTAGTCACTAGTCTCTCTCTTCTTTCCAGACCTGTTTATTAACAAAGAACCTTTACAAACTTGTTATCACACCTGTGAACAACAAGTGCAGTGTTTCCAGCAATTTCATTTAGGCAGGCTATTCAACTCCTGGTTTAAAAGCAGACAGACAAGTCACAACCTTAAACCTCACTTACAAGCAGTTTTAGCAAATATCCACAGAACAGACAAAGCTTTTCCCCAAAACCACATGTAAACCAGAAACCAAGCTACAGTGAGGCACCTTAATTTAGGCAGGTTATATTCACAGGTTAAAATGTGAATATATTCACAGGTTAAAATGCGTCTGTCACACCAGGCTGCAAACAACAAGTGCAGCGTTTCCAGCAATTTCATTTAGGCAGGTTATATTCAACTCCTGGTTTAAAAGCAGACATTCCCCAGTCTCTCCCCATCCACCCCTCCATCCATTCTCAGTCTCTCCCAGTCTTCCCTTCTCCCAGTCTCCAGTCTCTCCCAGAAACTTTATTACAGTTTGACAGCATATAGTGCTGATATTCTAAAGTACTCAATTCCTGTTAATTAATTAATTAAACAGAAACATAAAATGAACAGACACTGTAGTTTGTAAGCTACAAACAGTATCAAAACACGGAAGAGAAAAAACAGCATATTTCTGGAGTACATTTGTAAGCAGGCAATTTGAAAAACACTTGGGGAATATTTCATTGATGATTTTTTGCATTTTAAGATTGGAAACCAAGACAAATCAACATCACAGTTGCTGCTTCCTTGAGCTTAATTATGACACTACTAAATGTGAAAATCTATTCAGTGCTAGGAACACTTTTCAGATTACATTTGTCATGCTAAATATTGGATGTTAAGAGCTCATTACTGGTAGTTTTCTAAAGAGCAGTTTATTAAACACTGTTACCTAATAAGCATCTTTGGTAGTGCAAATTGCTGAAAAACAGTAATGACTCAGTCACAAAACTTGGCAGAAAGTACTCAAGGGCAGGTAATACTAGAAAGTACTTTTAAATCTTATTTGAAAATCTGACTGGATTGATTGTGTTAATTAATTTTCAGGGGGGTGCAATAATATCTGCCATCTTCCTTTCACTCTCTTTAAATTGAAAAATAGGACTGATGCCCCATTTTAAGAGATAATCCATTTACTGGATTATCCACAAGGTCAAAGACAGATTAGTTCACTCCCACAAAGGTTCCAAGTTATTACTGAGGCAATGCATCCCTGTCTGCTGAAGAAGGAATGCTTTGGTCTACTTAAAAAAATCTTTCTTGATGCCTTGGAATCTGACTACAAGGCATTATATGGTTTAAAAGGAAAATGCTACCTCTGTGTTTCCTTTCCATTTCTTTCCACAGTGAATTGTCCATCCAAGTTCTGGTCTGGTCCGTCTCCGTCTCAGCAGGCCACCAAAGCCTGCACTAGAGACACTGAAATTTAAAACTTCCTCCCCCCTCAGCCCCTCCCTTGCTGTTCCACCGACTGGACAATCACACGTCTCACACACATCCATTTCCGAAGTCCACCCCCCTTCCTGCTCAGGGCTCCAAGGGCTATAGCCCACATAACAACATGCGCTGCCGGTTTTCAGGTCCATTGGACTCCATGCAAAGCTGCCTCCACTCAAGCCTGGCACGCGTTGCTCATTCAGAAAACGTGGGCTGGAACGGCAACCCATAGCTGCCCAACGCGCATTTTCTGCTGTTTTGCCCCTTGCAGGGCTCCGTTGGTCTCTTCCTAGCGTTAGCTTTCCGGCCGGCAAGCAAGCAACAGGCACAGACTTCACTCCTCCCCCTCCCCTCCTGCTGCCTGTGACTTTCCCCAGTGCTTACATCTGCACATGTGTGAGCAAAGGAACATGCCCACACATGCACAGATGTATGCAAACCAGGAAGTTTGGCTCCCAACGCGGCTGTCAAGCCGCACCAGCACCGCACCCGCCACCAGGACCCCAGGGAGTTGGGGAAAGAAAATGTATATCCTTTCAGGCCCAGACGGATCCTGGAGGCCAGTAGGGCAATGCCCGAGGTGCCCTGTAGGAGGGGCCACCACTGTTAGAAACTTGGATATGGCTTGACTTTGATATCTCATTTGAATGTGACTTTCTCCAGCTGCATACTGTTTAATGATTGCAGAGGGAGTGTGTTTGCTAGGGGTGGGAAACCGGTAGAATCCGGTATCCGATAATGCCGGTATCGGGCGTACCGGCATTATCGGATTCGACCCGGTAATCCGGACCGGGTACCGGATTCCGGGGTACCGGATTTTTCTTGCATTGCAGCCATTTAAAAATGGCTGCAATGTAAAAAA
>QEPC01008345.1:953959-969987 GCA_003113815.1 Sphenodon punctatus | reverse complement strand
CCCAACGCGGCTGTCAAGCCGCACCAGCACCGCACCCGCCACCAGGACCCCAGGGAGTTGGGGAAAGAAAATGTATATCCTTTCAGGCCCAGACGGATCCTGGAGGCCAGTAGGGCAATGCCCGAGGTGCCCTGTAGGAGGGGCCACCACTGTTAGAAACTTGGATATGGCTTGACTTTGATATCTCATTTGAATGTGACTTTCTCCAGCTGCATACTGTTTAATGATTGCAGAGGGAGTGTGTTTGCTAGGGGTGGGAAACCGGTAGAATCCGGTATCCGATAATGCCGGTATCGGGCGTACCGGCATTATCGGATTCGACCCGGTAATCCGGACCGGGTGTTTAACACCACCCCCCCCAGGGATCACCCCTACTAAGGTCAGTGCGCCACTTCGCTTACCTTTGAGAGCTCCGGTGGCGGCGGGCGGTCCGGCGGCCTCAGCGCTGGCTGTGGCTGCCGGCGTCAGGACGCTGTAGGCCTTCCGGTGAACTTCCGGGTATACCGGATTTAATCCGGGAATCCAGTTTTCGTAGAACCGGTAACCGGTAAATCCGGTAACCGGTAATGGGCCCGGGGTCCCACCACTAGTGTTTGCTGTGTTGGTCCCCAAAATAGGTAGTAGACACAAAATAGCATGATGATATATTTTATTGGACCAACTCAAGTTGGTGGAGGTTTGCAAGCTTTCAGACCTCACAGGGTCCTTCTCAGGCAGGTCAAGAATCAGTACTGCAGACTGACCAAAGCAAACAGGGTAGGCATATAAAGAGACTGAGGAATAATACATCATGGGAAGGTAGGGACAGAGTAGGGGTTGGGCAGTTACATTTGAAAAGGTGGAGGGAAGAGTCAAATCAGTAGTCCCCTGTAGCCACTACAAAAACTTGCAAGCCTAAACTAATCATAGTCATAGGAATCTTCCAAGGAACTACTACATTCAACCTCAATTTTCCAAGTTCCATGGAAGGACCCTGGAACTTTGGAACTCAGCCAAACCTTGTCTGAGAGCAGAGAAGGGGCCCACAGGGCAGGGAAACAGGAACTGGAGACCAGTGCTAGGCCCCTGATCCCCCTTCCCTCCCCCCCCCATTTGGGGAGGGAATAGGCATGGGGGGGCAGGGAAGGTGGGAAGATGCCTAATGGATGACCTAGCAGGGGGTCAGAGGTGAGGTTCTTAAGGGGCATGGGGGCTTACCAGAGGGATCAGGGGTGGGTTACTTACCTTCCAGAGAGGGTTCTGAGAATGCTTGGCACCATCTTTAAAAAGGGCTGAGCATGCTCAGACAGGTTGGTTTTTTTACTTTCAAATTTGCAAGCCAGGAAGAGGCCATGCATTGCGTAGGCCCCCTCCTGAAGGTAAGTAACTCACCTTGACTGCCCTGCTAGGCTCCTCATTCTTCCTTAAGCACCCCACTCTGGCCCTCCTCCTAGCCATCTCCCTGCCTCAGAAACTCTCCCAAATATTCTCCAAGGGGCAGCCCAAACACTCGGAGAATATTCGCAAAAAATAAAAATCTCTACTCAGAACACCCCTAGTTGGCCCACATTGGACAGCTTGAGTAGCCCTTAGCCCAGAATGTGCCAGGTGACATGTTCCGAGTCAGCCGCCTACCCACCCCAGCATGGTGATGGACCTGTGGGGAAGCAGATGTGCACTGAGTCCTGGGCCACAGCAGGCCAGCATCACATCTGTTTTCATCCTAATGTGTGCTATGTTCCAAACACCACAGCCTTCCTAACTGACAGCCCTCAAAGCTGGCCTGGGGCTCTCAGTCATGCTGGGTCTCTCGGGAGGAAATAATTTGTCCCTGTGGGCTGGGGATGATTGAGGACTCAATTCATTATGTCTTTGAGTGCTCATATTTTGCAGACATCAGATTGCTTTTTCTTGCCTCTTTTTTGAATCGGGTTAAATTTTTCTCAAGAAAAGAAAAATTAATATGGCTCCAACAGCAGACTGAAAGGGATATTATCATGAAATTAGTCGAATTTGTCTCTTGGGCAGTGGCTATCCTATCCTATTTGTCTCTTGAGCAGTGGCTTTAAAGTAATATCCTCTCGAGAAATGTGTCTCCTATTGGATAATGGAATTATAGAGTTTACTTTCATACTTAATATGTAAAGTCTATGGAAATCCTATTTTGGATTTGGATACTCTTAGGGAATTATGTTGTGCTATGTGGGGAGGTCATGAAGGTTATGTTGGTTTTGTTATGCGGAAGGTCATGTTATGCTATGAAGATCATGAAGGTTAGGAATTTCATGATATTATTTTGTTTTGTTTTATTTGTATTTTGTTTTCTATGACATTTTGTGATGTTGCCGTATGTATTTATTTGTGTTTGATTGTTTTAATTGACTATGGTGAAAGATAATGACTAAATAAATGAATCAATTGATTGCTGGGTCTCTATCATCACATGGTTTTGGTAACAAGTGGAAGTTCTGCAGGGCAAATTGTACCTCTATTTACACCAGCACAGTCAACCCCATTGCTGTCAGCTTCTGCTACCAGGCACACCTACGTAAACCCACCTCAGGCTAAAAGTTTATGCAGGTATCATTGAAGGCAAACTCTACATGATGTGTTTGGCTCTCTAGCTGGAGGGTGTGTGTGGCTTCTGGAGTCTAATAAAACACACATGGAGCTATGCCCACAGCTTTCTCATTCCCATCTAAAATAAAATTTCCAAGCTTCTGATCCAAATTTACTGCTGGGGTTTGAAATTAAAGAGGGTACTGCCTGTGCCATTTTATTCCCCATCAACACTTGACTTTTCCAGCAGTGCAGGGAGGTGGCAGACCTGCCACTTCCCCTTTCTCCCTCTGCTGTTTAGCAAATGCAAATGCTAGTAGCAGGGATCAAGATCCATCTCCATCTCTGCCTACATCACTGCCTTTTCTGCTGGAGCCTTGCAGGCCACCATGGACTCTGACCAACACCATCCCCCCTCCCCCCTTCAGGAGGCTGCTTCCAGGTGAGCAATGTTGTCACACAGACATACAAATTATGGCTGTTGAAGTGAAATTATAGTACCTTGGATGGTTTTAATAAAAAATGCTCTTACCAAAGCAGGTTTCTGCTACGCTGCTAACAAGGACATTAGGTTCTTTTTGAAGATAGAGGTGCAGGAGGTATACCCAAGAACTAGTGATATAGCACATCAGGAGGACTTTGCAATAATTAGGGTAAATACAATTTTATTTATTTATTTATTTATTTATTTATTTTCCAATTTAATACCCTGCCCCTCTGGCCATCAGGGAGCCCAGGGCAGCTTACAGTATAAAAACACAAATAAAATTAAATATAAAACATTTTTTAAAACTACAAAAAGGAGGGTGACATTTAGCACCCCATCCCCACCCCACCCCCATCCTCCACCCTTTCACCCCTCTCCCTCACCAAACGCCTGGCAGAACAGTCAGGTCTTACAACTTTTCCAAAAAGAGGGGAAGTCCAGGGCCAACTGCACCCCACCGAAAGGGAGTTCCACAACTGTGACTTGGCCACTGAGAATGCCCTCTCCTGCGTAGCCCCCCCGAAAACTCAGGGGACCTTGAGCGGGAGGGATGGGCAAACACGGTTCGGATGTTCAGAGTTCGGACCGAACTCGGTCTGTTCGTACGTCTGAACCGAACGTCCGAACCGAACTCTTGGATGACCAAACAGTTCAGTTGTGTTTGGATGAGTTTGGGGGCAGGAAAAACATCTTTTCAGGGCAAAAAAATATATAAAGTTTTGGTTTCAGTTAAGTTTCGGTTTTGTTTCGGTTTCGATAGTGCTATTTTTGACTGTTCGGCCAAGTTCAGGCAACCCGAACTCGGCTGAACTGAACCATCGAACCCGAACTCAGGTTTTGAACTGAACGACTGAACATCTGAACATCCAAACCACATTCTGTTTGCCCGTCCCTATTGAGCAGGGCACCCCCAGATGACCGCAGGGTCAATCCAGTACCCAGGGGGTGAGGCGGTCCCGCAGGTAAGTAGGACCTAGACCATTTAGGGTTTTGTAGGTCAAAACCAACACCTTGAACTGGGCCCGGAACGCTATCGGCAGCCAGTGCAGAGCACAGAGCACTGATGTTATGTGCTCCTGGCGGTCCAATCGCACCAATCGATGGGCTGCTGCATGCTACACTAGCTGCAGCCTCTGAACCATTGTCATAGGTAGCCCCATGTAGAGCGCGTTACCATAGTCTAGTCTAGAGGTGATGAGGGGTGGCCAGGTCAGAGTCTGAAACATACGGCCGAAGTCGCTGCACCAGATGTAATTGGTGAAAGGCACTTCTTGCCACAGCCTCCACCTGGGCATCCAGGCGGAGCTGCGTGTCGAGGAGCACCCCCAGGCTCCGCACCTGGTGAACCAGTGTGGAACAGTACCACATGTTGTCCACAACAGGGACTGTTACCCCCATCGCCTTACCCACCAGCATCACCTCTTTCTTGTCAGGATTCAACCTGTCAGTTGGCCCTCATCCAGTCCCCTACAGCCATCAGACATCAGGTAAGTATTGAGACTGCAGGGCCTGGGTCTGTTGTAAAAGAGAGGTACAGCTGGGTGTCATCCACATATTGATGACACTGCATGCCGAACCTCCTAATCACCTCACCAAGTGGCTGCATATACATGTTGAACAGGAGAGGGGACAAGACAGAACCCTGTGAGACACCACACGAGAGGTCTCAGTACGATGAAAAACATTATCTGAGTACCATTCGCTGAGTTCTTCCTGCTAGGAATGAGCAGAACCATTCAAGAACAGTCCCGCCCACTCCTGCGCAGTCCCACAGGCATGTCACCAACATCTCATGGTCAACGGTATCAAAAGCAGTCAAAAGATCTAACACCACCAACAGTGTCGACCGGCTCTGGTCTAACTCTCCCACTGTCCCCTCTCCCTGTCTCCCCCTCCTTGTCTTTTAGATAGTAAGCCACAGGCAGGGACCACATCTATTTCTGTGTTCTGTACAGCACCAGGCACATGGCTGGCGCTATGTACATTTTTATAATAATAATAATGATAATAATCCCATTGACTGCTATCATGTCTCCTCTTTGGCCATTTTTAATGAGATACAGCTGTTGGGCAGGTCCGTGTGGGATGACTGGAGCAACCATGCACTGCTCAGCCATCTTGGGTGAGTGGAGAAGGATTCAAATGGGTGACAGCCACGGAGGTCATGAGAAGTCACAGGAGGGTCACAGAAGGTCATGGCACCTATACACCCAACCCCCAACCACATGGCCCTCCACCGATCCAGCACACTCACTGTTTACATGGACAGTCCGTTTGAGGAAGGCTATGCCCCTGCATGATGTGGCAACATGGAGAACTAAGGACAAGTGAAGTCACAGCTGCTGTCACCACCCATCCTGAACCAGACTTTGTGAGGGGTGGGGGTGGAGAGACGGGGGAAGATGCAACAGAGCAAAGGGGACATTTATTGAAATACGGAGACCAATGCGACAGCATCAGGGAAGGTCACCTCCCTGCCAGGCTGATGGTACTGTCCCAAACAAATGCCCCACACAGCACAGAGACCAGGGAAAACACCGGAGGTTCATGGGGCCCTGTACAAGGAGGATATCAACCACCAGGTTGGGGGACATGGACCCCATGCCACAAGCAGGGGGACTCACACAGGTGACTCACAGTGCGGTGGCAGGGGGACCAGCAGAGGAGCTGGGGCAGCTTGGACCAAGGGTAAAATCAAGCAGGCAGAGTTCAAGTCACAGTAATGTGGGACACACAGGGGGTCACAATCACATAGCATTGCTCCAGGGCTGGGTCATGGCTGCTGTGGAGCCCAAGTGGAGCACCCCACACACTCTGCTTACTCTGCCCATGCAAACATCCCTCTCCTGTACCCTCTTGCCCACATATGCTGAACCACCATGAAGTGCGAGTCAGCTGGATCCTCGCTGGCCAGAAAAAGCTGGCCATCCATCCGGTGCCAGATCTCAAACAGGATGGTCATCTCTGCTGCTTCGGTACCATGGTCAGACAGGACCCTCAGCTGGGGGCACAAGCAACCTCAACTGACACACACGGTCCTCGTACTCTTCATGCTCCCTCTAATAACCCCGGGCACACAGCAGGGAGCTAGCAAAGGTGATGGTCAGGGATAGGCCACCTTCCATAAGGTACAAACGATATTCCGGGAAGGTACAAATGTTATGCAAGGCAATGCTCTCACTCACCTCCCATGGGAACAACATTCCCACTGGAGGACCCGGCACAGTGGACACTAGAACACAGAACCCCAGCTCACTAGCCCTCAGCTGGCAGACAGACGCACACATGTTGTACCAGGGAAGACACATGGTACACAACAGCACGTTGTAATCATCACACATGGGAAATGGATCTGCAAGCAGCTGCTGGATGTCAGAACTAAGCCACACTTCGACCAGTAAAACCATTCCACCAACATCATACACCACAGTACCGCATGTTGTAGGGATTTGGGCCCAGGTAGCAGTTCACATTCTAGAGCTACAGGAAGCAGTGACCAGCTGGTGCTGAGAGCAGACAAATATGAGCACAACAGACACATGTAACCAGACATATCAGTGTCCCAAGGATGCATGGGTCCGCACACCCAAGTACACAGGAATGTCTGACAGCAACGCCCTAGAGCCCTTATTGCATACAGCAATCTTGGCCCCTCATTGACATGGGAACAGCTGCACAAGAATGATGGAAGGAATATAGGCAGGTCAAGGACAATCCCCACCAACATCTCCTCCATCCCCCTGTGAGGATATGGCCATCCCCCCAGCAACAGTGATGCAATTGACAACGCTCGTCAGAGAATAACAAGGGAAACATTTATTTTGCCAACAGTGGTCAGAAACATTAGGCATGCCTCCCATGGGCTCTGCTCCATTGAGTGCTCTGGGACTGGGAGAGGACATCTCATTGCACGCATGTTCCTTAAGGGCTCCTGGCCAGGCTGGGAATGTATCGTGAGGGGTGTGTGTGTGTTGGTTGGCAGCAAGTTGTTGTGTTTCTGTAGCATTTGCATGACCTTTCTCCATCATGGTGACAGACCTGTCCCACAGATGGGTGTGCTTCCCTGTCCACATGGACTGGTGAGGGGTGAACACCCATCCCCATCCAACTCCACCCATGCCCCCACATGGAGCAACCTAGCCTTTTCCTGATTGTTCTGTGCAGGGAGATGGATGGAGATTGGTGGAGATGTGTGGGTTGTGGGAGTGTGTACCCACCATTACCACTTTTACATGGACATTTGAATGTGGGGGGTGGGTGGACCTGTGTGGTAGTGTCTTGTTCATCTTCTCTTCTCTAGGCTTAACATACCGAGCGCCTTCAACCTTTCCTCATAGGACTTGGTTGCCAGACCCATGACCATCTTTGTTGCCATTCTCTGAACCTGATCCAATTTGTCAGTGTCCATCTTAAAATGTGGTGCCCAGAACTGGACACAGTACTCTAGATGAGATCTGATCAGCACCAAATAAAGTGGAACTATTACTTCTTGTGACTTGGACACTATGCTTCTGTTAATACAGCCTAAAATTGCATTAGCCTTTTTAGCAGCTGCACCACACTGCTGACTCATGTCCAGTATGTGATCAACTACAACCACTAGGGATGTGTGAACACTGGGGGGTTTGGTGTTTGGCTCGTTCAGGGTTCAACCCCCTGAAACCATTCAGGTTCTGGCTGTTTGGCCCAAATGGGTTCCGGGGGGATGAACCCGTTTGGGGGGGACCCAGATTTCCCTCCCCCTCCCCCCTCCAGGCTTCACAGATGGAAGGGGTGCTGGGGCTCACCTCCCCCCCCCCCCACTGCCCAGCCTGGAAAAAAAAAATTTAACCCACCCCACGGATCAACCTACCTGGTGGTGCCAGGGCTCTGGCTCTGGGTCCGGTGGTGGTAGTGGCAGCGGCGGTGGGTCCAGCGGCGCTCCAGAGTGCTTCAGGCTGCTACTAGGTCTTCCGGGTCAAACTGGAAGACCTAGTAGTGGCCTGAAGCCCTCCGGAGCGTTGCCGCCAGACCCACTTCTGCCACCACTGCCACTGCCAGACCCAGGACCAGAGCCCCAGCACCACCAGGTAGGTCGGGCTCTGGGTCCGGTGGCAGCAGCGGTGGTGGGTCTGGCAGCGGCAGTGCTCCGGAGTGTTTCAGGCTGCTACTAGGTCTTCCTGTTTGACCCGGAAGGCCTAACAGCAGCCTGAAGTGCTCCGGAGTGCCACCGCTGCCAGACCCACTGCCATCGCCGCTGCTGCCACTGCTGCCACCACCGGACCCAGAGCCAGAGTCCCGGCACCACCAGGTAGGTCAGGCTCTGGGTCCAGCACCAGCAATGATGGTGGGTCTGGCAGCAGCAGTGCTCTGGAGTGCTTCATGCTGCTACTAGGCCTTCCTGCTTGACCGGGAAGGCCTAGTAGCAGCCTGAAGTGCTCCGGAGTGCCACCTCTTCTAGACCCGTCACCGCTGCCATCACCGCTGCTGCCACTGCTGCCACTACCGGACCCAGGGCCAGAGCCCCGGCACCACCAGGTAGGTCAACCACTGGGGTGGGGTGTTTTTTTTAAAAAAAAAATTCCCAGGCTAGACGGGGGGAGGGGGGGAGGTGAGCCCCGGCGCCCCTTCCACCCGCGCAGCCTGGAGGGGAGAGGGGGGGAGGGAAAACCAGGTTCCCCCTGTCCCACCCACCCCCGCCCGAACAGGTTCAGAACCTGAACTTTGTTCGGCCGGGGGTTTGTGAACGGTCCAAACACCCCAAGTTCAGGCCGAACCCTGAACTCCCGAACCGTGTTTGCACATCCCTAACAACCACTAAATCCTTTTCACATATACTTCCGGATATCCCTCATCCTATACTTGTGCATTTGATTTTTCTTACCTAGATTCAGAACATTACATTTATTTCCAAAACAAAAAACTTGACTGTTTAAAAATTTGTTAAAGGCAGAACCATTTTCAAAACAAAAAACTTTCCACTTCAAAAACATTTCACAAGTCCCGCCCAGCTGAGCTTTTCCGGGTGGCAAGGGGGCTGGTCAGTCCAGGTTCCCTCTGCCTGGATTTAGTCATCCAATGCTCTCTATGATTTGTTTGTGGACTTTTTTGTGGATACAATTGCTCAAATCCACCACAGTTTTGACACAATTATTTTAGCAGTAGGTGAGCCAGAGGCAGTAGAAGCCCCTTTTTTGTCCTGTTTTGTGGGATGAATTTCAGGATGTGTCACCCTTGGATGTCAGGGATGCTCTTGGGTCTGTTCGAGCCACCTATTGCAAATTAGATCCATGCCCATCCTGGATGGTTAAGGCTAGCCAGGAGACACTAGGTCCGTTGCTGATGGGGATTGTCAATGCCTCCCTTGGGGAGGGCAGGGTGCCAGATTGTCTCAAGGAGGCTGTGGTGCAGCCCCTGATCAAGAAACCATCATTGGACATTGGCATCCTGGCCAGCTATCGGCCAGTCTCTAACGTTCCCTTTTTAGGGAAGGTTATTGAATGGATGGTGGCTCGACAGCTGCAGGAGCATTTGGATTGGGTCAACTTTCTTGATCCCTTGCAGTCTGGTTTTCATCTGGGTTATGGCACAGAGACTGTGCTTGTGGCCTTGCTCGACGACTTCTCCTGTGAGTTGGACCAGGGTCATTCGACCCTGTTGATTCTGTTAGATCTCTCAGCTTCAGTGAATACCATTGATCACGAGTTGGTGACTCGGCTGTGGGACCGGGCAGGGATTAGTGGGACCATTCTTGAATGGTTCTGTTCTTTCCTGGCTGGGAGAACCCAACGTGTGGTCATGTATGATTTTTCATTTTCTCCCCAAGGCCTCATGTGTGGGGTTCCGCATGGTTCTATCTTATCCCCTCTCTTGCTCAGTCTGTATATACAGTCTTTGGGGGAGGTTTTCATTTTCATTATTGCAAGAACGAAAATGACAACAGAGAATAACGACAATGATAATGAAAACGACAACAGAGAATACAAAAAACGACAACCGAGAATACTGATAATGGTAACGATACCGATACCAATATCAAAAACAATACCAAAAACGATAACAAGAAACAAAAATGACAATGTCGCTATCATTGTCGTTATTCTTAGTGCTGTGGCAGTTGGGTTTTGGAGGGAAAATGTAGAGTGGGGAGGAGGGAGAAGACATCTCGGAGTCTTAACAGGGTTGAACTCTTGAACTGTGGATGTGTTGAGAGGGACGAGCAGCTCAGCAGTATCTGATGGATGTATTCTTGGACAATGAGCAGCACAAGTAGGCCCCAGCAGTCTCATGGGACTCTGTGATTGTTCAATGTCTTCTGCCTCCCACAACCAATCAGAGGGGCTCTGGGACAGGGCACTGCAACCCTTTATAATGGGAGGGCCAGGTGTTTTCTCTCTGTTGTATGAGAGCTCTTCTTGTCAGGTTGCATTTACAGAACTGTGGTGCTTGCACATAAAAAAAAAAATCCTCCCTAGCCCTCATTGTATTATTTATTTATTTATTAGGTATTCCCACCAATACCTTTCCTTCCTCATACCCTACATTTTACCTTCTCCCTCTCCCTGACCTTCTCCCCTCTGTACATTATATAGAGATAGGTAGTATAATTAGATATAGATATATATTATAGACATATAGATTAGATTGGAATAGTTATATAGATTAGATAATATATAGATAATATATAGTTTTCCTTTCCTCTTCCCCTGTCTCCTTTAGATTTAGATAAATATTAGTTATGCACAGGAATCAATAATGATACTGATACCAAAAATAAAATCTCTGTTTGAATTGGTAATGATATCAATAACTATATCAATAACAATAATAATTATTATTATTATTAACAAATATTTATATAGCGCCAGCAGTGTACCTGGCACTTTACAAAGTAATAAAATAGACACGGTCCCTGCCCCTAGGACTTACAATCTGAGAGACAGGAGCTGGGGGAGAGACTTAGGAAGGGGAACAGAGGGAGAGACAAGGGGTCTAACATTCATGAAGATGCGAGGTCTCAAGTGCACGTACTTGGCTTGGTTACGATGAGAATGACAGCAGGCAGGTCCATGTGGCAAGGATAAGGGTAAACCGATCGTAGGTATAGGAATAGTGGCTCAGCAGGATAAAGAGTCAGACAGAGCAGAGCGAAAGAGGTGAGTTTTAAGGAGAGATTTGAAGGTATGAAGGGAGGGGGCAAGGCGGATGTGGACAGGGAGGGAGTTCCAGGCATGGGGGGCAGCAAGTGAGAAGGGACGAAGGCGCTTAGGGGAGCAGGGAAGGCGTGGAAGGGTGAGAGAAGGGACAGAGGAGGAGCGAAGTGCACGGGCTGGAGTATGGAGGGCGATAAGTGCAGAGAGGTAGGGGGGAGCAAGGTTGTGAAGAGCTTTATAGGTGAAGACTAGGAGCTTGTGCAGGATTCGTTCAGGAAGGGGAAGCCAGTGAAGCAAAGAGAGGAGGGGCTGCACATGGTCGAAGCGACGGGCGAGGTAGATGACTCTGGCAGCAGAGTTTTGGACAGAGATGAGGGGAGAAAGGTGAGACCGAGGAAGGCCAGTGAGAAGGAGGTTACAGTAATCGAGGCGAGAGATGAATAATGAATATCGCTACCAATAACAAAGATGATACTGATATCAACAGATAATGAAAACGATATAAAAACAATACCAAAAATGATAACAAAAACGATAATGACAACGAAAACGAAAATGTCATTTTTTAATAACAAAAAAAACCAAAAAACAAAAATGACATGGGGGCCTGGTGCACACCCCTAATTTACCATTTGTTCATGGCAACTACCAATCCAATGACTTATAATGGCAGTGATCTTGTCAATATTGCCACAGAAGGCTGTCCTCCCACAGAATACAGCAACTGATGTTTGCAGACTAGCCACAATTGGTGCAGAGAGGTACGCCAATTTTGTTACAGAGCGTATAATGGAAGACACTGTGAATCTATGGGCACCACAACGGAGGCTTAAACTGAATCTCTGCAAATCATTCCAGAAAAGAGTACATGCAAAGATTAAGGATGTCATCCTTGAATTGAAGGCAGACCACTCATTGTTCACACATCTCCTAATTGTATCTAAATCTCGCAAATAATTGAATCTGAAAGAGTCGTTAAGTACATATGAGTTCTCTGTTGTTCCACAATCTATGTTTGCTATGGATGGCACATTGCTACTGTTGTGATAAAATTAAGCTAATGAAGATCTTGGAAGAATGCATGGAAACAGTAGCCATCAGGGACCAAAGTTTTGCTATACATGGAACCAAAAGTAATTCAGGCATCATTCATTCATTCACTTACAGTGTTCACTGTTGCAGTTGTCGATAGTATGGCTGAGGTCCAATCCCTCGATAAACAGGTGCATGTAAAAATATGCCTTGACCTTCCTGTAGAATTCAAAAAATGACTTCATGCTAAATATTCCTCATACAATGAGATCCACCTTGTGTTCAACACATACATCCCAAACCCACTGAAGTCTTTCACTCAGGAGAAATGACTAGGTGCAACAAGATCTATTCAGTATAGAATATCTGACACAACAAGCATAGCAAATGTGTCAATGAAGACATTGTTGTCTCATTTGCAAACTAAAGATGAACCATCAGCATACTTGGCTCAGAAGACTTTACAACAAGCTATTGCTACAGGCAAACATCCAATCCTAGCATGGCTCAATGAAGCAAAATAATCACACAACATTAATGTTGACTTACTATAAAGCAGTCACAAGGACGCAGTCACGAAATTGATTCTACGTTTCCTCAGTGCTGCTGCCTGAGGCGCAACAAAATTGCACATATTCTCTCCAGAAATATGTATATATTCTAGCCTTGTGATGGTATTCTTCCCTTCCAACCATGTTTGCTAAAGGTTCTGGAAGCAGGAAACAAATGATACAGCTTAATAGCATATGTAATTTACTAGGTACCAAGGTTATTGCTGCTCTACCTGACTTCCACGCTCTGTCGGGGTGTGATGTGATGGGAACATTAGCTAGAAAGGGGAAAGCTTCATACTGGAAGGCCTTTAAGACTGCAAATGATGATATTATCTCAGTCTTGTCATGTCTTGGAAGTGTAGAAACCATAACGGACAATACCCTACAGTCGATTAAACGGTTCATCTGCAAAGTGTATGTCCCCCCCCACAAAGATATGTTCAATTGGAGAGCTGAGATGGTTGATGTTTTCCACAATTGATACACAAGGTTAGAATTTGCCACTCACAAGAGCATTTCTACTACCTTCTATCCTGCAAGCACATTATCAGGCAATGAAGTCAAACATGCAAATTATCAGGCAAACATGCCCCATCCAACCACCTGCAACCAGCTTTGGGTGGGAGCGCAAAAGACAACAGCTTGTGCCTGTGATATGCACTCTCCCTTGTGTTTCAGAAGCCATTCTGGAGCTAATCAGGTGCTCAAAGGAAAATACGCACCGCCTTGCAAATGCCATGCTCATGCTTTTTCCTGCATGGAACCATAGGGATGGGCGAACGCGGTTCGGAAGTTTAGAGTTCGGACTGAACTCAACCAGTTCGGTTGACCGAACCGAACTTCCGAACCGAACCGAACCGAATTTCCGAACTCGGCTCTGTTTGCCCATCCCTGAAAGATAATATTCCATTTAGTTCAATGGGGTTTGAATTTCCGAAATTTGTTGGGAAGTTCGGAGTTCGGACCGAACTCGAATAGTTCGGTTGACCGAACCGAACTTCCGAACTGAACCGAATTTCCAAACTGAACTGAACCGAATTTCCGAACTAGGTTCTGTTCGCCCATCCCTATGGACCTGTGTGCATGTGAGGGAGATGAGGACAAGTGTGACAATGCCAAGTTAACAGCAACAGACAGTGATAATGATGATGATCTACCTCGAAGTACAACACATTATATTATCTTGTATTGGCTAATGGATATTGATATTTTGTTTATTGATGCTGAATGTGCAACTTTTGTGTGTTTACTTTTGCATTAAAAATTAGAAATTTATTTTTCTCGTGGTTATTACAATAGCTGTAATATTCAGGAAAAATTGATAGAACATTTATTTTAGATAATTATGTTGTCTTTCAAATGGAGTTTAGAAAATTAAAATCGGCCAAGAACTTTAAGATATAAAGGTTTATTCATTTTGGCACAGCCACCATCTTGATGATGTCACACAGGGTGAACGATGCCATTTTGGGAGAAACACCAACCAAGGAAGTAATCTGCAGACACTACCCAACACAGTAAATACACCCATATGTTCCCTTCCCGAAGTAATCCATGGGATGCAATATGCTCCTGGACTAGAAAGACTGGATAAAGGATCCTGATGTTTTGAGTCATTAATTTGAAAACGCATTTGTGGCTGTAACATTTTAATATTCCATCCTGTTGACAAGACATTTGGCAGGAATGTATCCCACACCTTTCCTGTCATCTCTGTCAAAACACAGGGCAATTTGCCAAAGGGCCCCAATTTTATAAGAAATTGAAGTTATCCCCTTGAAGACCATTATTCAGATAAATAGCAGCACATGCTGTGCCAGTGAGAGGCAGGCACCTGGCATGGCAGGGGGAGGTAGGCTGTAGGAGGGAGGATGAGGAGCAACCCAACAGACTGACAGAAGCATTCACTGGCCAATTACTGCATGCTTCCAGATTTACAGGACAAATTGGTAGAGGCTTCGAGGCAGGCATAGGGGGTGGCCCCAAGGTGGACATAGAAGGGACATAACTGGGACTTTGGGGATAGCATCCCAGTGATCAGGAGACATGGTTTACATATCTAGGCTGGCCAATTATCATCATAATCACATCTGGCAGCACTGTGACAGAGGACATAAGAGAATCCCTATTGGCTCTTTCCTAAACAGATGCTTCCGACTTCCCAGTAACAAGTGGGGGAGAGACATTGGTGTGGTCACAGCATAGAATGAGGATATTTGGTTGACATTTCTGCTAGTCAATTGGCATCACAAACAGATCTTATAGCACAGTGACATGATAATCCCTGGCATAGGCTCATTCTCTGAATATGCTGTGCAGACTTATAAGGGATATGCGAACACAATTCGGACGTTCAGAGTTCAGCCCGAACTCAACCAGTTCGAATGCCCGAACTGAACGTCCGAACCACATGCCAAAACCCTCAAACAGTCCAGCCATGTTTGGATGAGTTCGGGTGTGTTCAGGTGGGAAAAGTCTGGCTGGCAGGCCCAGGGAGGAGATGGGGAACAGAGGAGCAGACTTCCTGGCACCAGGGGTGGAGAGACTTGGACTAGCAGTCAGCTTGCCCAATCACCATTCCTCTTTTCCTCGGACCACTGGCTTCGCACTCTGCAATTGGCATGGGACTAGGCAGCAGAGAGCCAATGGGGCTTGTGGTAAGGCGGGCACAGCAAGTAACAAAAGTCATTGCCCTCCCCCCTTCCAATTCCTTCTGAGCTAGCCACTGATCCTGTCAGCAGGCATTTCCAGAAGTCTCCCTCTCCCAGCAGTTTGTGTTCCTAATCCATTGCCATCCTCCTCCTATTTCACCCATTTCCACACATTTACCTCCATAGTTTCATTTATTTAGATTAGATAGATTTAGGTTTATTTTGTATTTTTTAGCCCTCCCTGTGTTGTTTCTCCCTCCCCTCCATTGAATCCTTCCCTCCTCCCTGTATATATTCCATCTCTGATTCCTTTCCCCTGTTTTTGGATTTATTTTAGAGTAGGATTAGATTGATTTAGGTTTCATTACAGTTTTGTACCCCTCCCTGTGTTGTTTGTTGTGAGCTGTCTGTGTCTCCCCCTATCCCTGTGTGTGTATATATATATATATAGAGAGAGAGAGAATAGTTAATATAGATAGTTGTAGGAGTTAGCTTAGTTATAGAGATAGTTTGTAGTGATTCAGTTTTAATATTTTATAGTGTGTTTGTAGGACTAGGCCTTTGTAGATATTAGATAATATTCCATTTAGTTCCATAGGTTTTAGAATAGTTAATAGCAGTTAGAGTTAGTGTA
>QEPC01008345.1:930758-941047 GCA_003113815.1 Sphenodon punctatus | reverse complement strand
AGAAGACTCACTGACAAAAGGAGGGAACAATGATGCACAAGACCTCACAGAGGGATTCACACACAATGGGTAAGAGCAGTTGCTCCCACAGCTTCCTGTGGCCACACCACAGGCTATATATCCACCTGTGGCCAATCAGGAAGCCGGGAGCCAAAGTCAGGGAGACAAGGCACAGCTGGGAAGAGGCGTGGTCACACAGGAGGGGGCGGAGAGATGGAAAGGAACCCGAGCATCCGAACCTGACCATTATCCCCGCCCAGAGTGGCACCAGCCCTTAAGGCAGCGCACCAAACCCTCCAGGGCTGGGGGTTCAAGACCCAGTCCTGACAGAGGCGTTGGTTTCTACCACAAAGGGTTTTGTGAAGTCTGGATGTTGAAGGAGAGTTGCTGACATAAAGGCTTTCTTCAGGCGTTCAAAACTTGATTGTTGTTCGGGTCCCCATATATAACACTGATTTTTCTTCAGTAACAGGGTTAAAGAGGCGGTAATCTCGGCATAGTGTGGGATATATTGCCGGTAGTAATTGGTGCTTCCAAGGAAGCATTGAAGTGGTCTGACGGCCTTCGGTGGGGGCCAGTCCTGCAGGACTTGGACCTTTTGTGGATCCATTTTGATTCCTGTTGGACTGATGATGACGCCTAGAAAGCTTACGTTGTCCTGGTGGAAGAAACACTTCTCCCATTTGCAGTACAGCTTATTAACCCGGAGCCACCGAAGGACTTCTTGCACATGATGAACGTGCTGTTCCATGGTCTCAGAGTAAATCAAGATATCATCCAGATAGGCAATAACATAAAGATCAAGGATGTCGTGGAAAATGTCATTAATTAGATGCTGGAATGTGGCTGGAGCGTTGGCTAGGCTGAAAGGCATCACCAGGTACTCGAATAAACCACACTTCGTCTAGAACGCCGTTTTCCATTTGTCGCCTTGTTGGATGTGTAGCAGGTAATAGGCCCCACGTAAATTGAGTTTTGTAAAGATCCGGGCTCCTTGCAGCCGGTTTAGTAACTTGGGGATCAGTGGGAGTGGATACCTGTTCTTAACCGTGATGCTGTTAAGACCTTGATAGTCAACACAGGGTCTCAAGTCCCCATCCTTCTTGGCCACAAAGAAGATGGGGGCTCCGGCAGGGGAACAGGAATGCTGAATAAATCCTTGCTGGAGATTTTCATCCAAGTATTGACGCAGGGCTTGAAGCTCTGGTTCTGCTAAGGCATAGATACGCCCAAAAGGGGGCTCCTTACCTGGAACGAGTTCAATGGGGCAGTCGTAGGCTCAATGGGATGGCTTGTTCCTTGCTAAAAATGTCTTGAAACTCTAGTAGGGTGTTGGAATCATCGTCTCAGAGCTGGTCGAACAGCTTGTGGTCCCACCTCGGTCTTTGGCTAAGGGAAGGGGATGCAAACAATTGTGGACACAAAAGGGAGACTGAAAGGATATTTGTTGTGTCGACCAGATGATTTGGGGGTCATGCTGTTGCAGCCATGGGGCGCCCAGTACCACACGAAAGGTAGGGGTGCAAACAACTTCAAAGGCCAGATACTCTTGGTGGTTTCTTATCGTGCAGCTCAAGCAGGAAGTACAAAGGCTCCCCGTTGGTGTCAGTAATAGGTCCTGACACCAACGGGGAGCCTTCAATAGAATGTATAGGCTCGGGGTTAGCCTTGGGTTGAGTAGGGATGTTCTGTAGATGAACTAGGTGAGAGTCTATAAAGTTCCCAGAGGCCCCCGAGTCTATGAGGGCCCAGAAGACCATGGAGCGCTGCTCTGATACTTGCAGAGTGACTGGGATCCTGAAGTGGAGCCCGGGGTGTGATATGGGGGTGGAATCGGGTTGAGCTAGGACCAAGACGACCCCAGTCTGTCTCAGTCCCTCGCGTTTCCTGGACTCTGTCGATGTGGGGGCAGGGCTGGACATTCCCCAATAAAGTGGGACGGATCCCCACAATAGAAACAGGAACGGGAAGCCCTACACATTTCTCGCTCTTCTTTAGTTATTGGGGTTCGGGAGGCTCCCAATTGCATGGGTTCCGGCTCTGGCAATCGGGGGGCGCTTGGAGACAAGAGAGGCTTGGGCAGGGAGAGGCGTACTTCCTGCTGACATTCACATTTGCGCTCAGCCACCCTATCCTCTATCTGAAGGGTGAGGTTGGCCAACGCTTCCCACGTGTCTGGCAGGGCTACCAGGGACAATTGGTCCTTCATTTCCTCTCCTAAACCCTTTCAAAAGAGAACCTGTAGTACCTCGTTAGGCCAGCGCAATTCCAGCGCTAGCTGCTAGAACTGCATGATATAGTCCAACATACCCCCCCCTGACTTCTTGAGGTTCATAATTAGGGTCTCTGCATCTCGTACCTGATGGGGGTAGTCAAACAAATTCGAAAATTCTTTTATGAACCCATCATAATCTGTTAACAATGGGCTATTTCCCATCAACAATATGGTTGCCCATTCAAAGGCCGTGCCTCCTAGGTTCCCAATAATAAAGGCTACCTTGATAGCATCGTCAGCATAGGTTGTGGACTGCACGGTAAAAGTGAGGTGGCACAGGGCCAAGAAACTTTGGAATGCACGCCTATTCCCTATGAATTTTTCAATCTTGTGTCCCTTGGGCTCTCGGGGTCCCAGAAAAGGTACAGGCGCCATAAGCAGAGGAGGGGGTGTGGCGGCTGCAGCTGGCACCAGGAGAGGCATCGGCAGGACCGCCGCTGCCTGCAGCTCAGTCACAGCTGTGGCAATATTCCCCTGCTCCGCCCGAATGTCCTTGATATCCATAGCTAGAGATTGAACTGCTTGGACCAATTGCCCGATTTCCTTAGCTACGTCCATAATAGCGAAAGCCCGTACCTGGGCCAAGGGGGTGCTGGTGATTTCTGTTACCGGGAGGTGAAGGAACACTCACTTGTTGGAGGCCCACTCACTGCCGAGGCATGCCCTGGTCTCAGAGGGGAACGTGAATACTTCAATGCCCGTCAGGCTAGAGTGATGGGCTTTACCTCTTGAGGAGAGAACAGGCCGCTATCATCATAGGGTACTCGAGACCCAGGGAAGCCAAGGCCTTCCCCAAGGGGCACCCACACAACACACTCGCTCGGGAGTGTGGGGGGAACAAGGGCTAAGGTGAAGGCTGTGATCAAGAGGGGTGACACCAAGCAAGGAAAGTAGGTTAGGGGAAGACGCACACAGGGATACTAAGCCCCAGGGAGGAAGGGGGTGAGAAGGGTATTGCCCTCCACACACGCACACTCTCACTCACCAGTCACTCAAAGGAAGGTGGTCCAGGGGTCTAAACACACAGCTGAGGGTAGGCACTCTCTCTCTCTCGCTCTCTCATTCACTGCTCAAGCCATGAGGTTCAATTCACAGGGGGGCCGGACTCTGAATCACCAGCACCGCTCTGCAAGTGGCGCTGGGCTTTATGTCTCAAGCCCCACCCTGTGCACGCCCGCAGGCACTCAGAATGACGTAACAGGGACGGGGGAATTCCCATGTACTCCCTCTGGGTGTGGGGTGTGGCCCCTGGGATTCCGGCCCTGGTTTTGACGTAGCCGCCGAGGGCAGGGCCCCCACTTGCATCAGTGAGACATACCACTCCGGAACCTGCCCACCCGGAGATTGCTTCTGCTAGGCTGACAGGCGGGAGTGCCGCAGCCGCGGACCCCTACGGCTGACACTGAGGAGGAAGAGGGCAGAGGAGGTGCCACTGCTGGTTTGTAAAATTTATTTTTGTTTATTGTTCCATATAACTTTGAGGACAAGCAGACTATACTTTACAGTGAGCTTGCTGGCATGTGGGTGGTGGGCTGGGCAGTCAGGCACAAACAGCGGGCATCAGCGGGTGGTAGTGGAGGAGCAGGATTTGCACGTGTCTTATTTCTGGGTCTGCCAGAGAGGGGGGGGGGCGTGGCTCTTCCACCAATCAGGCATGAGCTGCAGCACCCACCCAGAGACATGCCAGACAGGGTCTCAACTTGCCAACACTAGCACCCCAGGAAGGGCAGGATTTGCAGGTGTCTTATTTCTGGGTCTGCCACAGAGAGAGAGAGAAGAGGGGGCAGGGGCTCTTTCAGCAACAGCAGCCAGAGTCTCAACTTGCAGACACTACAGCACCCCTGGTGGTGGTGGTGGTGTACGTGGGAAAAAGGGAAAGAGGCAAGTAGGCAGCACTGCAGCACCATCCATCCACTTGGTGTGGGAGAATGGGTTTTGGTCTGGGAAGGACTAGAGGCATCAGCATGAATGCATGATATTATGTAGGGGTTTATGTGTTCCTGTTTCAGAGACGAGGATGATGAAGGCAGAGATCTCAGTACCAAACCAGGTCAATGAGGTCTGCGGTATGGAAATATTTCCATACCCCAAAAGGTGGATTTGCAGAATGCAAAGTAAGGCACGGGAACTGGAACAACAGGGAATGGATTGCCCTGTGACCTGTTAGGAAGTCCCCTGCAGAGAGAGAGAGATTGGCCAGGCACCCACTTGCTGAGACAGAATGCAGGCAGGGCTTGATAGACCATTGGTCCGACACAGTATGGCACTTATGTTCCTATCTTTTGATGTTCTTTAGATCTGAGACAAAAAAATCAAAATGGAGACACAGGGGACCACCTCGGGGCTGATTGCCTATGTGGAAACTATCCACCTCATTGAGGTGACTCGGGAAATGTCTCGGGCTGGACAGAGCAGGGACGTACACCAGGCAGAGGAGGGGAGGAAGGCACAGCAGAAGAGGTGCCATGCCAGTCCTTCCCCCTCCAGCTCCTCCGAGGATTCTCCAGCCCCCTGGCAAGAGGAGACCCCCAAAGTAAGGGCATTTCGGGCATCACTGTGGAGGCCCGCAAAAAGATTTATGTTGGGCTTCAAGGCCCAAACCCAAAATATGGAGGACAGGCTGGTGGAGCAATTCGAGGAGCTCCAAATCAGGGAATGCCAGGCTGAGGTGTACAAGGAGTACCTGAGAACTGAAAAAGACACCCTCAAATTGTTCCACAAGTCCCTGGTGTCATGGAAGGCATTCATGGGGACCCCTGGATGTTGCAAGGCAACATGGGGCTGAGGTGGACGATGTGCCCGCACCTCGGTCCCACACACCATTGTCCCCTTTTCCCCATGTTCCGGGGGACAGGCCCAGTGGGCCCACAGACACCTAAGATGTTTTTCTACGTTTTTAATATTATTAATGTTTGTTTTTTCAATAGTTTTTTAAAAGTTAACATGTTTTTTCAAAAGTTTTATATAAAAGTTATATTTGTTACCAGCTGAGTTTTACTGTCAAATCTTTTATTCCTCTGTGCTTCTTCTGGCAGTGGGAAGAATCTCATTGTATATACAGCTTGTCAGATCCCTACCTGACAGCAGCAGCAGCACATGTAGCACATTAGCCCCAAGATGTGCCATCATGGTCTCAACTTGCAGACAGGCCCCCAGTAGGGGAAGGGCTTGTGTCTGTGTGGGTGTGCTAGAGAGAGGGGGGGCTGTGGCAGTCTGGCAGAGGCATAAATGGGCATCAGCAGGTGCACTTCCCGCTCTCACAGAGCTATCGCCGCATGTGAGGAAGCCTTGGGAAGCTGAGTTGTGATATATAATACTAGGTTACATTTGTCAGTTGGTCCCTTTGAAGCCCTAGAGTGAAGAGGTGTGTTCAGCTAGTAGAAAGATCACCTGGGGGGGGGGGGGCTAGAGCAGCCAGCCACTGCCAGGAATATTATATTTTCTGTCAGGGGGTGCCAGAGAGAAAGAGAGAGAGGCTCTTTGGTAGCAGGCAGTAGGCGACGGGTGCTGGTGGGCAGAGGGGCTCTTTCAGCAGCCGCAGTGGGCATCAGAGGGTGGCTGGCTGTGGAGGAGTAGGCTGGTGGGGGGGGGCAGGCTGATGGGTAGGCACCGGTGGCCACTGGCCAGTCAGGCACAAGCAGCGGCGGCACCCAGATGATGGTTCTTGGGACTGGAGTGACTGCTTCTGGATGCAGTGGAATGAAATGACATCCCCCCGTGACTAGAATTATGTTCCCAGAATCATGATGATGGTTCCTGGGACTGGCATGGCTGCTTCAGGTACAGTGGAATGACAGCCCATGGGAGTTGAATGATGTCCCTAGAATTAGTGCTTGGTTGGACACACGTCATTCAATCATTGCAATAAGTGGTAGCAGGTAGGTACAGGCAGGCACATAATTACGTTGTGTGTTATTTCCATCTCATTCTGGTAGGTTTGCTGCTGGACGTGGGCATTCAGCATGAGCAGCACATATGAGATCTCTCACTGGTTCTAGCAGGTAGCAGCTTGAGCTGGATGCACCTCTACCCCCACCCCACCACCCCCAATCTCTCTCGTTCTAGCAATGTGCAGCCTCTATCTCTCTCTGGTCATGTACTTCAGGTGATGGCATGGGTGGGAGTGTCTCTCTTTCTCTCCTAGCAGTGGTGAGACTTTCTCTCTCTCTCCACGAGCAGCAGGTTGCTACCTCATAAAAAAAAAAAAAGGTTCTTTGCGCTGGCTCTCATTATTCTCACCACGTCACCCTGCGTTCCTTCCCTGCAGGGACTTGTCTTATATCCCATGAAAGGGTTAGATGGAACTGTTACTCTGAAAGGGAGAGTGCTTCTTAACCTAGAGAGGAGCTCGAAGCCATCAGGGCAGGCATGCCATAGTGGTGGGCAGTTGCTTGCTCACGAGCAACAGGTTGCTACCTTGTATAAAAAAGTTCTTCGCTCTGGTCTTATCATTCTCACCATGTCACTCTGTGTTCCATCCCTGCATGGACGTGTCTCGTAGCCCGAGAAACGGTTGGGTGGAAATGTGTGGGGGTGCCAGAGAGAAAGAAAGGCTCTCTGGCAGTGGACAGCAGTAGATGCCTTTTATACTAGAGGAGCTTGAAAAGTTGATGATGGTTCTTGGGAGTGAAATGACTACTTCTGGATGCACTGGAATGACAACCCCCCTTGACTGGAACGATGGCCCCAGAACCCTGAAGTTGGGTCCTGGGACTGGAGTGGCAGCTTCTGGATGCGGTGGAATGACAGACCTCCCTGCCTGTAACGTAGGTCCCAGAACCCTGATGGTGAGACCTGGGGCTGGAGTGGCTGTTTTTTGATGCGGTGGAACAACAGCTGCCTGTGAATGGATTGATGGCCCCAGAACCCTGATGATGATTCTTGGGACTGGGGTGGTAGCTTATATCTGTTTGTGGACAGCACTGCATGGGGAGCAGCCAGGGGCCAGGCATGTTTGTATGTGGAAGTGCGAGAGAGAGAGGCTCTCTGGCAGCGGGCAGCAGAGGGGGAGGAGCATCAGAGGAGCAGGCAGTCGGGCAGGTGGAAGCTTGTCAGCAGCAGCGTCAGGGCATGTTTTTGTGGGGTGGTGCCAGAGAGAGAGCGAGAGAGAGAGAGAGGAGAGAGAGAGGCTCTCTGGCAGTGGGTGGCGGCTTGTGGCATCATAAGAACATAAGAAGTGCCATACTGGCTCAGACCAATGGTCCATCTAGCCCAGCATCCTGTCTCTGATAGTGGCCAATCACGATGGCTTGGGAGAAGCACCCAACGGGTCACAATGGGGGGATCCATTTCCTGTTGTTTTCCCCCAGCTTCTGTCATGTTCCCTGATCCTGTCTGGCTAATAGCTGCTAATGGACCTATCTTCCAGAAACTTGTCCAAACCTCTTTTAAACTCAGCTATAGTACTGGCCCTTACCACAGCCTCTGGCAGTAGATTCCACAACCCAATTATATGCTGAGTGAAAAAATATTTTCTTTTATTTGTTTTAAACTTGCCACCATTGAATTTCATGGAGTGTCCCCTAGTTCTAGTACTAGCTGAGAGGGTAAGTAACTGCTCCTTGTTTGTTAGTTCCACACCACTCATGATTTTATAAACCTCTATATCATATCTCCTCTCAGTCGTCTCTTCTCCAAACTGAAGAACCCCAATCTACCAAGCCTCTCCTCGTATGGGAGCCCTTCCATGCCCTTGATCATTTTTGTTGCCCTTCTCTGTACCTTTTCTAGTTCTGCTCGGTCTTTTTTGAGATAGGGAGACCAGAACTGCACACAATATTCGAGGTGCGGTCGCACCATTGATTTGCATAGAGGCATTATGACATCCCGAGTTTTATTTTCTATCCTCTTCCAAATAATTCCTAACATTCTGTTTGCTTTTTTGAATGCTGCTGTGCACTGTGCTGTGTATTTCATTGTATTGTCCACAACCACCCCCAGTTCCTTTTCCTGAGTGGTAACTTCTAGCTTAGTACCCAGCGTTGTGTACACATAGTTTGGATTATTTTTCCCTACATGCATCACTTTGCACTTGTCCACATTAAATCTCATTTGCCATTTAGATGCCCAGGCACCCAGTGTTGTAAGATCCCATTGCAGTTCCTCACAGGCTGCTTGTGTTTTAACTACCTTGAATAGTTTGGTGTCATCTGCAAATTTGATCACCTCACTCTTAACACCCATTTCCAAATCATTAATAAATACATTAAACAGCACTGGTCCCAATACAGATCCCTGAGGCACATTACTTTTTACACCTCTCTGTTGTGAAAACTGACCATTTAGTCCAACCCTTTGCTTTCTATCTTTCAACCAGTTTCTGATCCATAGTAAGACATTACCTCCTATTCCATGACTTTTAACTTTCTCAACAGTCTCTCATGAGGGACCTTATCAAATGCTTTCTGGAAATCCAGGTACACTGTATCTACTGGGTCTCCCTTGTCCACATGCTTATTTACACCCTCAAAGAATCCCAACTGGTTCGCAAGGCATGACTTACCTTTGCATCGGAGGAGCAGGCAGTCTGGCAGGTGGGAGCTTGGCGGCAGCAGCAGCATCAGCGCATGTTTCTGTGTGGTGGTGACAGAGAGAGAGGCTCTCTGGCAGCAGGCAGCAGCATGTGGCATTGGAGGGGCAGGCAGTCTGGCAGGTGGGAGCTTGGCATCAGCATCAGCATCAGGGCATGTTTCTGTGGGGTGGTGAGAGAGAGAGAGAGGGGGGGCTCTCTGGCAGTGGGCAGCAGCATGTGGCATCAGAGGGACAGGCAGTCTGGCAGGTGGGAGCTTGGCAGCAGCATCAGCATCAGGGCATGTTTCTGTGGGGTGGTGCCAGTCAGAGAGAGAGAGACTCTCTGGCTGGGGGTGGTGGTGGAGGAGGAGGAGCATTGGAGCAGCAGGCAGTTGGGCAGGTGGGAATTTGGCAGCGGCAGCACCAGGGCATGTTTCTGTGGGGTGGTGCCAGAGAGAAAAAGAGAGAGAGAGATGCTCTCTGGCAGTGGGTGGCAGCATGTGGCATCAGAGGAGCAGGCAATCAGGCAGGTGGGAGCTTGGCAGCAGCAGCGGCACAACATGTTTCTGTGGGGTGGTGCCAGAGAGAGAGGGAGAGGTTCCAGACTGGCAGTGGATGGCAATGTGTGGCATTGGAGGAGCAGGCAGATGGGCAGGTGGGAGCTTGAGCAGTATGCACTTCTTTCTCTCTCCCCAGTCCCTCTATCTCTGTCTCTCATTCTAGCAGCAGGGAGCCTCTCTCTCTCTCTCGTTCTAGCAGCGGAGAGCCTTTCTGTCTCTCTCTCTGGTCATGTATGGTGGGTGACAGCATGGACAGGAGCACGTCTCCCCCTCTCTCGTTCTATTAGTGGGGAGCCTCTCTCTCTTTCTCTTTCTCTCTCTCCCTCTCTCTCTCGGGTGCCCACACCCTCACTATGGGTCCAAGACCAGCCCAGGGAAACCCAGCAGCAGGAGGTTGACCTTGAGAAACGAGCTGCTCTACCAACCCAGCAGCCAGCCTCAAATGGTGGGGACTCACTATGTCCCCTGCCACCAAAAACACCCATCGTTGGGCACGCTGGTTGGTGGACAGGACACTCATTCCTGTGCCACCCTGGTCAGAGCCTGCCATATTTTCCCCTTCTCTGTCCAGTACAGAAGGGGATCACTGCTGAAATCCACTACTGGCTCCTTGAGATATTTTGCCACTGCCCACTTCACAGTGTCAGGTAGGGATGGGCGAACGAGGTTCGGAAGTTTGGAGTTCGGCCCGAACTTGGCCTGTTCGGATGACCGAACACGAACATGAACACGAACACACCGAACAAACCAAACACCTAACGGCGAAATGGCCGAACAGTTCGTTCAGTTTGGATCGCGTTCGAGTAAGTTCGGGTGGCAAAAAAAGGTTCACTGGAAGGTCAAACATGACAGGGAGGTGTAGTCAGTCACTGAGGAGCAGACTTCCAGGCACCAGGGGTGGAGAGGCTTGCAAGAAACGAAACTAATTATCTGCCTCCCCCCTT
>QEPC01008345.1:882943-924150 GCA_003113815.1 Sphenodon punctatus | reverse complement strand
GGGGGGGCTGGGGGGGCATAAAATTTCTAATATAAATAAATATAAAATAAATAAAACCCAAAAGTTTTCTTTGGGACTTATTTCCAGACCTCTCTCTCTCTCTTGTAGTTACAAGTATGCATACACTTGCTTTCAGCAGCACTAACAGTTATTGCTCACTCATGAAAAAGACCCAATCTCCTACCTGAAGGAGAATGGCTAGAAAGACAGTTGGTTTTGTATTCCTTCATTGCTTCTATGAAGCTGTCTGGGAGAGGGCTTTTCTGGAAGTGGGAGAACAGCTGTAAAGGTGGCTGTTGCTCTAAGCATCATTACTTTTTAAAATCCCTTCTGGAAGCTCATTCCAGAGCTAGATCTCCACACTCGGGAATGTCTTAACTTCAGCTCTCCTGTGCTTCTTACTGGACACGTTTATTTGCATTGTCTGAGAGGAACACAGCTGCTCCTAGGTGAATTGCAGAAAGCCAGTTTGGACAGAACACATAACTGGATTGCTATGGATGGGTCCTCATCTGGGTGGAAGTAATGGATTTCCTGGTGCACCAGAGGGAAAGGTGCATTTTTTGGTGATGTTACCCAATCATCTAGACTCTATAATGAGTCAGAACCACAAGACTTCCCAGCATTTTGAGAAAGACAAGGGGTTCAAATACCTTCAACAGAATAGTACACCAGCCAGTTCTTCCTCTTTCTGGCCAGCATCCCTTCACTTTTGCCCAATTTGAGTTTGCCTTGATATTCTTCCTTCGGGAACTGCTTTTCAGTACACAGTGTGACTGTTTAGTCACACTGTGTGTACTGTTTGTTTGTGCAGAAATAGTCACATGTAGCTGAGTATGTCTGTGTGTTACTGCTGGTGGTAAAGGTGTTGAAGAAGGCATCATAAGTACTTCAAGGACTCTGCAGTGGGGTCCTCTGGCCAGGGTACAGGAAGAGATACCAGCTAGAAAGGAACTACTGACATCTCATGGGCAGTGTGGTTTTCATGCTGTTGTGTCAGCCTTTCACTTCAATTATGATGCTGCTGTACTATGGATCCATCATCTACTCCTACTTCACCATAAAGACAGGTTTGCAGAAGATCATGGTCAAGGACCTGTGTTCACTGCATTTTCCCCATTAGCAGCAACGGAGAAAATGCAGTGAACACGGGTTCCTCCCTGCTCATGGTATACTTTGTAGGAGGCAGCTAACATCTCATAGCATGAGAATGGAGACTATGCCTGTGTCCACAGCTATGTAAAAATTACCCTCAGAGAGGCACCTAGAGATATTGTAGTATCAACTCCTCCTGGCTGCCTCCATAGTAAATATATCACTCATGATAGCCTGTGCTTCCCCTGAGAACTGTGTCAGACTGTCTCCAAACAGGAGAACATGAGTGGAGTTTTTCAATCAAGTTTTTTTAAATTTAATTTCCATTGAGTGTCTTTAGACTGACACCTGCTCCGCTCCTGCTCCACTCCGCTCCACCCCACCCCCGGGTGGCCCATCCATTAAGAGGCAGGCCACCCTGAGGTGAGACAGAGCAGGAGTGGAGCAGGCGCTCCCTTCTCCAGGCCAGATCCACTTGTGGTCTCCGGAACATCCCAGAGCAGGGGCACCATGAGCAAAGCAGGCCACCTGAACCTAGAGCACTCTACTGAGACAGAGCAGTGGTTCCTCTAAAGGTCAGCTGGCCGCTGCAGCTTTGCTCCCGCTGAGGATTGCCCCAGCAACCACCATAAAGCTGTGGGCCCAGCCTAGAGCAGCCACTGATCCACCCACAGCTTTCTGGTGCTTGGGAGGGGTCGCATACAGGCAGACTGTTTGTGGTGGTGGAACCCATTTAAACCTGCCACCACTGCCAGAGCAGACCAGTCTAAAAACACCCATTGTCTGTGTGACAGCTTTGCTGTGTGTGTAACAAGTTATAAAACAATTGAGGAAGCTCTCATTGCAGCAGTGAAGTGGGTCACAGACACTGTCATCATGACTCAGAGGCCTTACAGAGAAACCCCCACCCCACCACAATGAGCTATTTGAGAGGAGTGTATTTATCTTCCTTAGTAACAGCTCTCTGAAGGAAATGGGAGGAGACAGATGCAGGAATAAGATGACCTGTGTCCATTGCTGTGTAGACGCCACTGAGTGTTTCCAGTCACTTTTTGCACAATGTCAGAGAAAAGATAAGACAGAGATGGGCAGATGCTTTTCAAGAAGTTCTTCCCAGAAGGGGCTTGATGCTTCTGCCTGTTGCAGCCAGCAGCTATCCTTGAAAGGAAAAGAAAGAGAAGTCCGGGGTCAAACAACAGGAAGAGAGGCTGCGGAAACAGTACCTAGGTTTAAGAGCATTTATGAAACATACATGCCACTGAGCTTGAGTCATGGATTTTCCCTTTCCAGTGAATGGAGAAGCACAAATGTGTGTGGTTTTGTTGTCTCTTTGGTGCCAGTTTGGGTCTTGCCTATGTTGGCCAGGATGAGAGATTGAGATTTCTTAACCCAAATAAATGCAGTGCTGCAAACTAGGAGTTTTGTGCTTTCCTCAGCACCTTTTAGCACTGTTCCTAGTAGGGATGGGACTCAGGGGTAAATTTCAGTTTATTTTGTTTCAATTTCAGTTCATCATGATTTCATCTGATCTAATCTCAGTTTTTTAAGGGAGTTTTGCATTGATTCCTCCACCCCCCCACACAGTTTTTTCTCAGTGACTTCTCCCATTGAAGTAAATGAGAACAAACTGGAAAAAATCAATGTAAATCAACCAAAATACTGGAACCAAAATTAAACCGGAGTTTTGGTTTTTCGGTTTTAAAACTGAAAAGGTCATTTTGGCCCGTTTCAGTTCTATCCAAAACGGAAATTTCCACCCCTAATTCCTAAGACAACAGCCCTATCTGATGCACAGTGACAGTACTCTGAGCCAGTTCAGACCCAGTTAGAAAATGCAGAAATTCCCATACATCCCATACATTGTTCTGTTCCATAAGGCAAGCGTTGGTGGCAGGAAAAGGACTGGGAAATGTATAGTACACAAAACAGGGGATGGATTTTCCTGTCTGTCCTGAAAGGACTGTGCAATCCTAAATGAGGAAGCATCACTTCAAAAGAACTTAGGGCTCTTCTATGCTTTTAAGGTCCAGCCAAATGTGGGGGGCAGTGCAGAGCCCTCCCATGCCTTGAGAACAGACTGGCAGATGTTTTCCTGCAGGGAGACAGCATGGAGCTATGTGTGTGGTGGGCATGCTAGGAGAAGTTACTACAATTATCTTTTGAAAGGGTGCAGCATAATCCCAGCTTTGTCAACACACCCCAATGAGACAAGGACTCAGTGCTTTGTGTTAATAAATGGCCACACTCTTTATTAAGATCATTTCTGGGTGGAGAAATTGTGAAAGGCAATTTAGGTCCAGCACAACATTTTAACCTCACAACAGCTAACTGAATTGGAAGCTGGTCTTGATGCACCCTCAAACTAAGCGTCCCCAAGTTCCCATGACATGAATCATGGATGAGGGCAGACAAAGCACATCCCCCCATCAGGGACCAGAGCAAGGAATCAGTTGACCAGGGGTCTGAGGTTGCCTGGGCCTCTGAGTACCCCAATCACCTCTCCCAGGGATGGAACCCCGGCACCAAGCCGCACGCTGCTTGTGTACCGATAATCATCCCATATCTCTTAAGGAGATGTCTCCCTCATTCATCTCCCTCACTCTGCAACTTAACTTTAAGAATGCTGGACCCTCACCACCAGAGGAGTGGCTGGTGATTAACTTGGCCCGCTCATCACCTCCCACCTCACTAGGATCTTAGCAGCTTACTCAATTTATCCTTTAACACACACCCCACCCCAGATACAGATACACCCTGGTAGGGGAAAGATGCACTCTATCATGCCTTAATGCAAACAAATTTCCAGCAATGGTGCCTGGGGCTGCTCCTGAGTGCCTTCAAAACATGACAAACTGCAAACTATGGGCTTAAGGGATCGGGAATCCAGTTGCCCACCCCCGGAGGGTGAAGAATTCCTGGAATTCCTTAAAAGCCTTTTTGTACGCAACCCGAATATGCTCTGAGAGGGATCCATGGGTGGTCTCATAGAGGTTTAATATCCAAAACTCTGACCTGGAATGCCTACTGTTCGGATGTTCGATACAGTTCCCTGCCCCCCACCCCCAGTTCACAAATCCACCTACCTATCACCTTATTTACCTTTCTCCTAGGTTTATCAATCTTCCCTGGGGATTTAGCATCTTTCCATAGTATATGCACTACCAGGTTGGTTCACACTGGGTTGGCAGAAGGATAAAGGCGCTAAGCTTCAGCTAAGGTCACTTGCTCATGTTACCGGGGTCAGCAATTCTCCTGTGGGGAATCTCCCAGCTGGGAAACGTACATTAAAATCAAGCCCTGACAGTCAGAGGAAAAAATGCCACTGGACACAGCTGATGACCTACGCCCACATGCGGAGCTCGGTGTAAGTTTCCCGACTAGGAGGTTTCTCACTGGGAGAATCACTGGCCCCGGTAACATGGACAAGTGGCCTAAATCTGCTTTGGCCTTAATGATAAGCTGGATTCCTCTATCTGTTGGTAAATTATTTTCTCCCAGGTGTATTATTTATATAGTGGGTGAACGCCCTCTAGAAGCAGAGTGGAAGGTGGGAATAAGGTGTTCCCAGCACATATCACTCTTTCTGTCCCTTCCACACAATTTCAGCCACAGCACTGAGGCCAAGTTGTGTTCCCCAGTTGGTCTTCCGAGCAGCCTTGCCTGCCCAACGCACCAGGCTGTGCCCCATGATCCATACCAGCTTCTGAGTGTGATTGACACCTGGGGTGAAGAGAACAAGAGGGGTTAATAATGTGCCGGCTGAATGTATGAACAAAAGGCACCTGATTTCCAACGTCCCACCCGTTTGATGTCCTCATCCAGGAATCCCAAGGAAGTCGCGCACATGGCAGCCCTAATCCTAAAAGAGTGGGGAGTGCAGTCGCTATGGGGAAGGTCGAGGCAGTGAACACACCCCCTGATCACCGATGCAAACTGGGAACGGGTAAGATGAGATCCGTCTGCATGCATCAATTGTGTCCCTGGGAGGAGGGGCACAACTGTGCACATAATTGCTCAGAGCCTCAACATGGCAAAGCTCAAGGTGCCCAGCCCTTGGGTTATTGATTGGTCCAATCCATGCTGGTCCATCTTGGATCACCTAATCTTAAGCTGTACCAACTGGTCCCCCCAAGTAAGGCCATTAACTGTGAACGTCCTCCCAGATTGATATGTAGCTGATTCTGGGACCAACTCACTAACTTGAATTACCCCCAAAAATGTAAGTTTAAATGTGGCCCAGAATAACAGAACTTCAAAGTTATTGTAACAAACAGGTACTAACATCCTACACATGCTGGTAAGCAGAGACACTGTGATAGGGGCCTTAATGTCCTGACTCCTGCCCCGCTCCCAATGCCAACTCTCCATCATTCTTCTAGTGAAGAATCCCTGGTATGGGGATGGGTGCCCTGCTAAACTGCTCATATAACTTAATGCAGACAACTTTCCAGCACTGGTGCCTGGGGCTGCTCCTAAGTGCCTTAAAATCATGGCAAACTGCAAACTTTGGGCTTCAGGGATCAGGAATCCAGTTGTCCACCCCTGGAGGGTGCAGAATTCCTGGAATTCCTTAAAAACCTTTTTGTACGCAAACTGAATACGCTCTGAGAGGGATCCCTGGGTTGTCTCATAGTGGTCTAATATCCAAGGGCCCACAGTGCTGGCAGCATGGCTTCCAGTGTTCTGCTAGTTCTGGGCACCAGGAGGTGAAATCGCTCCAACTGGAAGCGAGAAAGGGCATTGACTGCACCTTTGTTAACACCTGCAATATGCTTGTCTATGAAAAGAATGTTGTTATTCAAGCACACAAGCACAAATACCCTAACTAGCTTCATGATGCGCAGGGATTTCAAAGACAGAGAGTTAATAACATGCACCACTGCCAGATTATCACACCAGAATGTTACAGTTTGATTGGCGAAGTTGTCCGCCCACAAGTGGACCACCACTACTATGGGAAAGAACTTCAGAAAAGTTAGGTCTCTGTTCAAACTCTTTTCAATCCAGTCGTTTAGCCAAGGAGCAGCACACCATCTGTCTCAAAAATACACCCTGAAACCACAGCCTCCAACTGCATCCAAGTGGAGTTGCAGCTTGGTCTCCAGCAATAGCTGCTGGTGCCAGAAGCTGATCTCATTATATTTAGCTAAAAAGGTGGCTCATGTGGCCAGGTCATCCTTAAGTTCCCTAGTCAATCTAAGGTGATGATGTGGGGAAAGGGTGCCAGAGGCCTTGGCATACAAATGTGCCAAAAATGCCCTACGCAGGACAACTACCCGACAGGTGAAGTTTAGGCTCCCCAGTAGTGATTGTAACTGACGGACCATCAACTTGTTGGTTCTCAGGCAACTGTCGATAGCACCCTTCAGGGAGGTCAGCTTCTCCAGGGGGAGCCGGGATACAGCTTGCGCCGTGTCTAGTTCTATGCCTAGATAAATCAGTGTGGTGGCTGGGCCCTCTGTTTTCTCAGGGGCCAGAGGGATCCCAAGCTCTTTGGTCACCCTTTGGAAAGTCGCCAGCAGCATAGCACATTCCTGAATACACACCCTTACCATGAATAAAAAATTGTTGAGATATTTGGTAACCTGCCGGGACCCCGTCCACTGTTGAACCACCCATGCCAACAATGAGCTGAACCTCTCAAAGACAGAGCACAATATGGAATATCCCATCAGCATTGCCTTATCGAAGTAATAGGATCCCAGCAACTGGAATCCTAGCCGCTTGAAGCTGTCAGGGTGGACTGGGAGCAGACGGAATGCTGATTTCACATCACATTTTGCCAGTAAGATGCCAGACCCACATGCTTTATCATCTCAACCACAGAGTCGAATGTTGCATAGTGGACCAAGCACAGCTCATGGGGAATGGCGTAATTAACCAAACCGCCCCTCGGGTAGGAGAGGTGGTAGATAAGATGAAACTCCCTGGGCGCCTTCTTTGGGACTACTCCCAAAGGGCAAACAATCAAATTGTGGAAGGGTGGGTTTGCGAATGGCCCGGCGATTCTCCCATTTGCCAATTCCTTGTCGAGCTTGGCACAAACCACATTCTCCATCTCAACTACTGATTTAAGATTATTGATGACCTTGCTTTATTGGACCTCACTAGCTGGGATTCTGAATCCTTCCCAGAACCTTTGTATCATGTATGCTAGCTCACTACCATTGGAATGTCCTCTCAAGGCAAACTCCAGTGCCTCAGACCGAACTGGGGTTGGGGCCCTTTCTCACACCCCCTAGGTCTGGCTGAGGACCACATCCCTGGTTGGAGGGGTTCTGTTTGGGTTTAGACCCTGGATACTTAAACTTGTGGTAATTTGTGGTTGGATGGGAGTCACCACACTGGGTGCAGGTGTGACGAAACCTGCATGGCGAGCAAGTGCATTTTCCTGCTCTGTTGTACTCCCAGCAGCTCCCAGCACTTTCCTGCTCTGTTGTACTCCCAGCAGCTCCGTGGGTCTGTCAGACCCCTGCTTTGGAGCCATGGGACCTGAGGACACAGGAGGGCACAGGGACCTCAGCGTACCTGGGGGGATGTCTCGGCAGCAGCCTGGGCCCCCCGGGAAAGACTCATACCCCACTCTGGGGCCGCGGTACCACCGTGACCCCTGGCGGCACTGCAACAGAATGTGGGGGAAGGCACGTCTAGTGCTCCGGATCCTCCCCCATGTCAGGCTGAAGCATCCGGGGGCGTGACCACAGACATGCTACCGCCACCAGCAGAAGCTACGCCCCCAGCCTCAGTACTGCAGCACTCAGAGCGCTTGCACAATTTGCATGCTGCAGGCTATAAAGGTGACAACATTGCTGGTGATCAGTGCCTACGTGCCTGTGAGACTGGCCCCCCGTTGTTTGTTTGCCTGTTCCTCCGGATCCTCCTGCAAGAGCTACTGTTTGTGAGTGTGTGTGTGAAGCTTGGCTGTGGTGAGTGCCTGTGGGTGTGCCTGTACGGTAAGTGTGAGACTTCCCTTTGTACCGTCATTTGTTTTCACTGTTCCCTGGACCCCCCCTGTGTATCTGCCCTGTCCCGCTCCTGCGCCCCAGGTATTGGCACCCCTTACCCCGCTCACCCTACATCACCTTCCTCACCCCCTTTCCTTACTCCTGTGTGTGTGGGGGGGAGAGTGCTTTGGCAACTAGAAGGCTTGCGCTCATCCCAAATACCCTGTGATGATCTGGGCTGGGGATTCTTAATCATAGAAGCCCATTTCAATGCTGAGGGTTGTTTACAGGCACAGCCTTGCTGTTTAGTGTGGGTGCGAGACTCTGGAGCCTCCCTTCCTCCTTCCCTTCCTCCCCAAACTTCACAGGGTCTTACGGCCCTCTGCATGAAATAGGTCATTTGCCACTGCCACCCTGCCTTTTGTCAGTATATGACCTCTGTCCGGCCTCAGGACATTTGCAGAGTCGCTCATACAATTGAACTAGAGGTCGTGAGCATTGATATCCCATCTCAAGCCAGAGGTGATTGCCACGCAATGCTGAAATGCCTTGTCATACCAAAGCCAGGCTCGGTGCACAATATTGACATACTTAACCAAAGCTGTAGCCCTGCCAGGGAAGGAGTGAAGCTCGCCTGGCCCCAAGCCTTTTGACATTTTGGCGAATTTGTAAGACCTGGCTGTTCACCCATGATTTTGGGGAGGGGGGTGAGGTGGGTTAGGGGGTGTTTTATCTTCCCCCACCCTTATTTATTTATCATTATCATCCCAGCCTGTTTTACTGTAGTTTTTATGGACTGTTTAGTATTTTTATATATATATATATATAAATTGTTTTTATGATGAACTTGTTAGCTGCCCCGAGCTGTTCGCAGGAGGGGCGGGATACAAATTGAAAAAAATAAAAAAATAATAATAAATAAATAAGATGGAATAGGTCCAGTTCACGCAATTGCAGTCTGCCTTAGGGCATTTAAAACGCTCTTTTTCCTTGACTTCACCCCTGATGTTTGGGCCAGGGATTGGGTCGCTAAACAGGAGGGCGAATATATCTATGTATTAGCCCCTCCAAATTCTCTCCCTTGTGGCTTGCAAAAGATGCTCTCCAATCAGGGAAGACACATTGGGGTAACCAATGTGGGGCTGACGATATCTACTAGCCACTCTGAAAGGGCAACTACCTGTGGTGAGGTGTCCCACCCACACCTGAGTGACCCCACCCTGTTGAAGGACTGCACCACTTCCCAAAGAGGATGCAGGGGGCTACAAAGGTGGAAGGAGGGTGTTCACTGGGGGCTGAGATGGAGCGAGGTACCACGACCCATTCCACCACAGCTGCTGTTTCAGCTGAACCCACACTGGACCTATGACTGCTGTTCTGTGGGTGTGCTCCCCCATCCCGCTAGTCTACACCATGCTTCACAGCAATGGCAGGATGAATGTGCCATGTAGCTTGCATGCCCCCTAGTGGAGACCACCCCTACCCCTTGAGCTGCCTGAGATCCACCTACCCCTCTGGAGTAGGGGGTGTACATCTCACCAGGAGCCGCAGTTGGTGCTCCATGGCCTTGTGGCACAGGAGGAAGTAGAGAAACTGGGACTGCCAGGCCAGACGGCGGGAGCATCGGTAGTTGAGGTTGTGCCACTGCTACTTTCCTCAGTTCAGCTTTAAGGGCTTCTATCCTCTGTAGCAGGGCCTGGTCTCTCAGATCCGTGGGCTCCTCTGACTTCGCCCTAGGCCTCCTCGGTGCTGATTCATCATCCCTGTAACAAGCTGAGGGGAGGGGGTGCCTATGTCCCCATCATGGGAGGGTGGGCTTGTGTGGCCTGAGCACTGCAGTCAAGGCTACAGGCACCACAGGGGTAGGAGGCTCACGTGACGGTGGGGTTCCTATGTTGGTATCCAGAGGGATTACTAATCCCTGCTCCACAAAAGGGGGGTCCCTTGGAGGCAAAAGTGGGGCCATGGGAGTGCCTGCTGGCACAGCTAGAGGCCCAACCAGCTGAGCAGGTGGTCCATGGATTAAGGCCTCTGTGACCACAAGAGCAGCTGCCCCTGAGGGACGAAGCAGTTCCTGGGCCACTGGCTCCCCCGCAGGGACAAATATAGGCTCCTGTGGGGCAGGCCCCTTCTGAGTGGGAGGGGCTTCCCTCCTAGCTTGGGTGAAGACAGTTTGCCTCATCAGGCCCTCGCACCCCCCAAGCCTCTCCTGCAATGAGAGGAGCTCAGCATCTGTACCAGCTGCAACAGGAAGCTGGGGGGGGCACCCAAACTGCCCTCCATGGCTGGAGGAGCAGCAAAATGTCACTCTCGGGGGGTGGGGAGTGGACTGGGTTTGGGGTGGATGTTTGTCTTCCCTTTGGGGACCCTCTTTACCATGCCGCTGGCAGTGCAGACCAACAAAACACAAACAAATAGAGGGGGGAGGGCAGTCTATAGACTCCCACCACTCCAACCTCACTCTCCTCACTGCCGTTCCTCAGTTCCCCCTCACTCAGGTAGGCCGCAAATGCTTCTTCAGAGGAGGGAGCAGTCCATGCAGTCCAACAATGCCTGACTTTCTAGGTTGGTGGCTAGCGTTGTTGCTTCTCCTTCTGCTCTCGTGAGAGCCTGTTTCACGCTCTCATGCCCAGTTGCTGGGCAAGTGGGCATACTACACCAGGGGAGTGTCCTCCCCTCCAGCCACAGCAAGCGTTGCTATGGCAACCTTTGCTGCTGCTGGCAAAACACTGCAAGGGTTCCCGCCTCCCTTCCTATTCTTCACTCATTCTCTAAGGGGGAGGGCACACAACAAAGTGCCCATGGCTGTTATCCCGCTCATTTGAGCAGGGCGGTGAAGGAGCATTCTCCTTCTGTGTGCAGATTGGCCTGCCAGCCGGCTGCTAGTGTCAGCCTGCTTAGCCTATTATCCACATTTGGATATCTGCTTCCCAAGTTTACCAAGGGTAACCTGAGCTCTGAGGATTGCTCCATGTGGGATTCCTTTACCACTTCAGGATCTGCATTTTGATCTCAAGGAGACCTAGCACTGCTGCTAGAACTCCAGTCTTACTGGCACTGCTCCACAGTCAGTCCATGGAGTCTCTTCAGATCCATTAATTTGGGGTTTTCAGACAAAATAAAATGTTTTTATTGGGTTCATGAACCTCCCCTCTGATCCCCGCTTTCCTATAGGGATGAGGGACACAGTTTTCCCAGGCCACCCTTGCATGAAGACACACTGTAAGTTTCATTACAGATAATGACAACACTTTGAAAGGATAGATATTTCATATTTATGCTTCCAGGTCAGGGATCATCTTTCATCCAAACAGCTGTAGACAATCAGGCCTAATTTCTTCACTGATTGAGGAAACTGGAGATCCCTTGATATCTTGGGAGAGTGAAACACTGCTTACCAGCAACATTTCCACTACCAGATAGATTTATCTATTTTAGGTAATTTTAGGTATTTTCTTTTTCTTTTTTTTAAAAAAAGGAAAAATTCTTAGCTATCTAGGCTTTTCTAAGTATTTTTGGTTATTGTGAGTTCACAATTCACTTAAAAGCCACACACAAACCAGCTTTACCTCTTTTTCATCCAACCCAGGCCCAGCAGTCTCGGTGCTTACCCAATGCCTGTCGGCTGTGGGGGACTGGATGAGGGTGACTGGATTAAAGCTGAATCCTGACAAGACGGATATGATGCTAATGGGAAAGGCGGTGGATGTAGCATCCCCCTTTATTGATGTGGTTCGTCCCCCGCTGCTTCCCCAAGTTTGGAGTCTGGGGGTGCTCCTCGATTTGCAGCTCCATCTGGATGTCCAGGTGGGGGCTGTGGCAAGGAGTGCATTTGTCAATTACATCTGGTATGGCGATTTTAGCCATACATCTCGGACTCTGACCTGGCCCCTATCATCCATGCTTTCATCACCTCTAGGCTGGACTATTGTAACACACTCTACATGGGGCTACCCATGGTGATGGCTTGGAGACTGCAGCTGGTACAGAATGTGGCAGCCCGCCTCTGAATGGGGATGGGCTGCCGGGAGCATAGTACACCAGTGCTCTGAACTCTGCACTGGCTTCCTATAGTCTTCTGGGCCTGATTCAAGGTGTTGGTGTTTGCCTATAAACCCCTAAACAGCCTAGGCCCTGCCTACTTGTGGACCGCCTCACCCCCCAGGTCCTGGATCGGTCCCTGTGGTCATCCAGGGACACCTCCCTCAAGGTCTGCTGAGTCTTCATGGGGCCATGATGGAGCAGGCGTTCTCAGTGGCCACAATTCCCTCCCGGTGGAGGCCTGTCTGGCCTTGGACTACCCCTCTTTTTGATGAAGCTGTAAGACCTGGCTGTTCCACCAGGCATTTGGAAGGAGAGATGGGTGAAGGGTGGGGAGAGTGGGTTAGGGTAGTGAGTGTTTTTTTTGTGTTTTATAGCAACCTCCTGTGTTGATTTGTTTTATTCAGTTTTAATGTTTATTTATTATTATTGGTATGTACGCCGCCCTGAGCTGCTGTGTCAGGAGGGGCGGGGTATTAAGTTTGTATAAATAAATAAAAAATGTGGACCCTGCGGTGCGCCTTGTGTGTACCATCTGTTAGTCTTGTTCCCTGGAGCATCTTCTGGAGACAGTGTTAGATTTTTTTATTTGAGAAGGCCTTTGGTGGGCGGGGATAGGGGATTGACATGGAGTATGGTGTGTGGTTTTGGGTTAGGGGTGTGAGCAGGGGTTGAGTGGGGAGGTGGTATTTGGTAGATTTTGTAGGACTTTTTAGGTTTTAAATTTGTTAAAAAATTTTATGGATTGTAAGCCGCCCTGAGCTTACAAGGGTGGCATATAAATAAATAAATAAATAAATAAATAAATAAGAATGTGTTCAAATTGTGTTCAGTGCTCCAGATCTCTTTGTTAACCAGGAAGCTATCTTGCAAGATTATATGTATGTCTTTGTCTGAGTCTGTGATTTGTTGTTATGTTTTGTTTCTTTCTCACTCTGTTTCATATCTTTGTCCTTGCAACAGATGTATGTACTTGAATTTTTCTCTCTTTTCCTTATTTTAACACTCTGACATAAAGGGAGGAGTTTTAAATACTTTACTGAACATTTTAAAAGGCTTTATTTATGATCAGTAAACTGTCACTTAAGACTGACTGTTTGTGCCAGCAATGTGGATGATTTGTTGGCACAAGGAAACCCAGATCTCTTCTACTATGCGCTGGTCTACTCTGTTCAGCTGGTCATGGAAGAGGTACACTAGCTCACCAGAGCTAACAGGGTCAGGATTCTCCAATGCGATCGCACTGGTCTCACAGATTTTATGGAGAACACAGATTGGGGTGGTTAGCAGGGCAGCGGTCTCCAGCTTGAAACGGATCCTGGCTGCATTTGATTTCCAACGCTGTTTTGAAAGACCTCTACACAACAAAGTTGGCCATGCTGCGTTGCCTGTTGCAGTACCTTTGCTGTAGGCCTTCATATGCCAGGGCTTCAGTAGGTAGGCAGGATCACCTGGAATAACAAGCTGCATGAACACCCCCTTGATGCAAGTTTCAGTGGTGGATCCAAAGTCTCCAATGTACATGTGACCAAAGAAGGAGGACTGGTGGAAGATGTGGGCATCATGGTCTTCCCAGACCACCCAGCCAGCACATCCATAAACCAGGCACGATGGTCCACTATAGCCTGGGGAACCATGTAGAAAATAACCCCTTGTGGTTCAAGTAGTCGTCTTTGCCATGGGGTGGGCAGATGATGACGATATGTCACCCATCAATTGCCCATATACATTTTGGGAGCCCATCCCTCCATAAGCCCTCCATCATCTCTTTGGGGTCAGCCAACTGCACCATCTGGGTCAGCAGCACTTCCACTACTGCGGTGCAAACCTTGACAAGGATGGCACCCATGATGTGGGTTCCAATGCTGAATTGTTGATGACAGAGCAGCAGCAGCAGTCTGGAGTGGTGAGCTTCCATATGTTAATGGCTGCACGGTTCTCCATGGGGACGAGTGACTACATCACCATGCTCTGTTTCTCCAGGTGTGGCCTGAGGAACTCAGCTATCTGCACGATGAGATGATGGGGCATCCTAAAGTTAGAGATCCACTCGGCATCTCGCCAAGAGGACAGCATGTTCTCCCACCAGTCTGTGTTTGTCTCCTTGGCCCATGCAAACTTCTTGGTGGGTAGTCATGCCCAGAGCATTCATGACTGAAGCCACATCAACCTCTTAGCATGCATCATCTCCCCTTGCAGTGCTTTGATCCAACCCAAACCAGTTCATTGTTGCCAGAGAAAGACAAGTGCCCAGCACCAAAGCAGTAGCTGCATCCACAATGTGGTCCACCCCACTAATATGACCACATATTGAGTGACAGCCCATCTATGCCTTGCAGTCTCATCAAGCCAATGACAGCAGAAGGTTTGGATCTACTAGATCACTTGTAGGTTCTGCTCAGCAGCGGCCATGAAATTCTGGAGAGTGATTTACTCAATAAATTCAGCATTCTGTGCATAGCAAATGATTACTTTCAGCTGCCAAATACTCATAGGTGTAAACCCAGGTTTGCACCTCCATGGGTGGGCAGGAATAGCAGAGGGTGAAACACCTCCCGGAGAAGAAAGAAATAGCTGGTTCTGTGTCTTCTTCCCATGGTTCACCGTGGGTATGAGTCATGACAGGGCGGTGGATAGTGGGAGGTATTGGGCTGATGGGTGGAGCACAACAGGGAAGAATGACTGTCCATCTGTTAGGTTTGTCAGGTTAAACCTGGGGGGAGCATGAGTGGGGGCAGCCCCCTCCCCCCAAGAAATACATGCAGGGGCTTCCCGTTTATTAGGCTTTACATGCTAAACATGTGAGTGGGGGGCTGAGTGGGGGCTGTGGACTCCAGCAGGCTATTGTCTCATTTGTTTAAACTCACCGACCCACCCACTCACACTTCACCTATCCAACCCCCCTCCCCTCTCTCATGCATGCACACACACCTACCTATCCATCCAGACCTCCCTCACACACTCCTAACCCAGTCCCTGCCACACATCTAGATCCTCACTCTTAGGGTGTTTATAGACGATCCCGCTGAGAAGCGGGATTGCTAAATGCCGTCTTCCCCCGTCTTCTCTGCATGCCGTGTCTGCTGTTCAGGCACTTCGGGAATCCGCGTTGGAGGGGGCAGGATCACCTGCCCCCTCCGACATGGATTAAAAAGCAGCCACAGTGAGTAGACGAGCGCCAAGAAAGGCGGCTTATCGAAGGATCAGTCGCCTTTTTGGTCTCGTCTATAAACGCCCTTTGTCCTCCATTCACCCGCAGGGAGTGGAGGTAGAAACAAGCCTGGTTTCTTCCCTCCGCTGTTATGGGAGGGGGATTGATGGGAAGGGAAGGACCCAGAGGGGACAGGGTCTCACACACCCAACACGCGTCTGGCACCCCAAACCCTGATATGCCCCTCACCCGCACGGGCTATATGCTCTTGTATAGGAAAACTACCCCTCAGGTTAACAGTTGGCTCTATTGCCTTCAAAAGAAGGCAGGCTGTTTCATCACAGGGGTGGAGACAATGGGCCCAGAGCTCATCCCCCACTCGTGCACTCGAGCCAAGTACTCCAATAACACCGTTATCCCACACCCCACTCGTATACCAGAGATGGTGCAGGGGAAGAAAACAAGGTAGTGTTCTACTCGTGGAGGGTAACCGGGGAAGATAAGAACCAGGGCAATAAGGTGGAAGGGAGAAGGCAACACTCACACCAGGGAGTGAGGTTCTAGGGTAACCTGGGGGGAAGGAGAAGGGAAGGGAAGGAAGGATAGGAGTGGGGGCACACACTTTCATCACACACTTACTCTCTCACTACTTCCATTTGCACCAGACACACTCTACTGCCACTCACCTCACCACAAACAACCTCTCGAGCTTCCACACCCACTCAGCAGTCACACTCCACGCTCTTTGCACTGTAGCACAATTCTCTCCTCCACACTCCGTCGCAAGGGGCCAATCTCACAGCTGCGCTGATCACCAGCGCTGCTGCGATGACTGCATCCCCCTTTTGAAGTCCTAGCTCCACCCCCTGCAATGCCCGAATACGAGCAGACCGCCGCATGGAGCCCATGGGCCCCGCCTCCTTACGCTGTCGTGGGACGGGGAATTCCTTTACGTTTGTGGCGTGACACAGCTGTATGCTACATCTCTCGCTGGAGTTTCCCATCCGTCCTCTGCACTGTGGGGGCAGCTGGCAGCATCTCTGCCCACCCTGGAGCCTCCAGCGCTTATGCCCCAAACAGAACCTTACATCCGCACACACTCAGGGAGAGACAGGAAACTGGATTCCTTGGCCCTGGCTCACTCCCACCTCTCTGGTGGGGTTATGAAACCCAGCTCACTTGTCCATTTCCCCCTCCCTTGCCACCCATGCTGGGAAAAAGAGTCCCCTTCCTGGTTCTTTAACTGTGGAACCTGGCTGCACTCTCCTCCCACATGGGTACTGCAGGGATGAAGGATCCATCTCCACTCCCCTCTCCACTAGTCCCCTGCCTTCCTTTCTGCCCCAGCAGAGCCTCCTGGGCTCCACACCCCCTCCCCCTTGCAGACCTACCAACCCCATATAGACTTCTGATCCCAATGTGCCTCCCCTACTACCATTGCAGATCCCCACGGAGCCACCACCACCAATCACCGTGCAGCACACTTACCTGTTGCCTGTCTCCAAATGACTGCCTCTAGAAGCTGAGGAGCAGGGGTAGGGACTCCATACCCCTGCACTCTATTCTTCCCTATTGGCCCTGGGGCAGCCAGGGTCACAGCCCGGAGGTCAATCCCAGTAGCTGGGTTCCTCCACTAGTTTTACAGCCCCTCCCACAGTCTCTATTGAGCAGCAGAGGGAAGCTGTATTGGGATCACAGGAGCCAGCTGCCTGTACACAGTCACAGTAGACTCTCCTCACCCCTACTCAGCTCACCCCCCGTCTGCCCACACACACCCCTATCCCTGTCTGTTTATGATTGCCAGACAACAGCGCATTTGCTAGCAATCAAATTAAAATAGAAATTGAACATGCAACATAAAACATTTGTTTATAAAACTAAGACGTGCAACATAAAACATTTGTTTATAAAACTAAGACGGGCCACTGCAGATTAGAACCACCAGACAAGAAAATTCAGGATTGTAATGGGGTACCTAAACCATTTGGCTATGGAATGTGTGAAAATTTGCTTGCGTCCCAGCCTAGTCAACTCAACTACCGTCCCCTACACTTACTGCAGCACACTGGGCTGGATGGCTTTTAAAGTTCAAAAACCAGTTGGCTGTTTAACATGAGGAAAGGTTGGCTACAGTGGCAAGCTAACTACCGGGTGGCTTGCTATCTCATAATGACTCTCAAAGTCATAGATGTGTGGTTTTGATAACATATAATGCTTCAGGGGCTACTCCTGTGGGGAAGCCTTTGTAGGCTGGGGGAGGGGACGTTTGGCTAGCATGATCTATGCCTCGGCTAGTCCTAGTTGACTAACATTAAACTTGATAACATGAGGGGGAATAGCAGAGGATGCTGTTCTTTATTTTCACATGTACAGCTCTCCGGTACATACTTCCAATCCACACTATATTACAGCAGAGCACAGTGCAGACTGGAATGGATGGTTTTGCAAGTTGTAAAACTGGTTAATTAAAAGTTTATAACAGTAAAACAGGCCACTGCAGATTAGAACCGTCAGACCCAAAAATCCAGGATTGCAGCAGGGAATGTAACCACTATGCTACAGAAGCTCTCTCCAAAGCCAAAAGGGGCATATGAGCTAGAGTTTGAAGTCTGAAGCGCATTTGCAGCAACACTGGCCACACTGGTGCTGGCAACACTAGCAATCCAAGAGAGGATTGTTGGATTGCTAGCCACATTTTGGCTACCTGCTAAACTAGGGGGAAGGTGGAAATTCAAATTAAAGTAAAACACTCTTGACTGGGGGGAGGGGTTTTTTGTGTAGCGGCATGCTGTGTGTGTGTCATTCATTCATCTCACTATATATACTTCCATAGCTGGCAGTTTTCCCCATGACAGACACACACACACACAGCCAGGGATGTGGGGCAGTTGTAGAGGTGCAAATGGGGTCAGTGTTATCGGCAGTTTAATAGTCTGTACTCTGTGTACCACCTCAGAGGCAGCTGCATCTCAGCCCTAGGTGAAGGATCCCTGTATACACTCACCACAGCTGAATCCCTGTGTGCCCTCACCACAGCTGAATCTCAGCATCAGGCAAGGGATTCCATTACAAACAGTTCCATCCCACCCCAGAGGCAGCTGCCTCTCCCTGCTGAGCAAGGGATAGCTGCTGTACAAATAAATAGCTGGCCCCCCGTACCCCAGAGGCAGACTGCCCTCCCTCATGGCTGGTTGGCATTGGCACTGGCACTGGCCCGAAGGGGGGGAGGGGAGGTTCAACTAGCAATGGCATTGGGTACTACACTGGGCCTCGGGAAGCCTTTTAAGTCTGGGGGAGGGGATGTTTGGCTAGCATGATTTACGCGGGGACCGTACTCTTTTTCCCTGTAACATTGGCTTCACAAAAAAATTGATTTCCAGTGCCACAGCTACCAACCTGTATTACATTAATTTCAATATTGAATAAAAATATTCAAAATATAAAATGGATGGCTTTTCAAGTTCAAAAACCGGTTGACTGTTTAACATGAGGAAAGGTTTCCTACAGTGGCTAGCTAACTACTGGGCGGCTCGCTATCTAATAGATGAACATTTTTCTAAGTATTTGTGGTGGGTGGGTGCAGGGCAATCGTGGAGTTCGCTTGCACTTCACAAGCTGCATTGACTTGAGCAAAAAAGCTTAACCATTAAGCTTCATTGACTTAAAAAAAAAAAGGTTAACCCATCTGCCAGGATTGGTGACCCGCTACAGGCGAGGCATAGCTTATGTTGGTTGGCCTAAGTTTGACAATTTAGGCTGGCCAACAAAAGGTATAAAACTTCTTTTTCGGACATATAAGTCATCTTAGAAGAGCAGTAGCACTTGTCAATCCTTACTCACTTTGGTGGGCTCAGAAAGGACTTGTCTTTATTTTGGATACCAGCTAAACTAGGGGGAAGGGAGGGGGACGTTTGGCTAGCAGTACTTCAAATTCTAGTAAAACACTCTTGCCTGGGGGGGAGGGGACGGTTGTCTAGTGGCATGCTGTATGAGTCATTAACTCAGCTCATACTTGCCCCGAAGGTGGGGGAGGGGACGTTTGGCTAACACATTACAGAATACAGAGAAACTGGGTAACCAGCCGCCTATGCTCTCTCAAAGTCATAGATGTGTGCTTTTGATAACATACAATGCTTCAGGGGCTACTCCTATGGGGAAGCCTTTGCAGCCTGGGGAAGGGGACGTTTGGCTAGCATGATGTACGCTGTGGCTAGCCCTAGTTGAGTAACATTAAACTTGAGGGGAACAGAGGATGCTGTTATTTATTTCCACATGTACAACTCTCCTGTACATACTTCCAATCCACACTATATTACAGCAGAGCACAGTGCAGACTGGAATGGATGGCTTGGCAAGTTGTAAAACTGGGCTTCATGTGCTTACGTTACACTCCTTCACTTTGGATGGGGTGGATGTGTGGGGCTTTTTAGGCTGACACAAGACACAAGGGGATTATAGTTGCTACAAGGGAATTATAGTTTCTTTTAGTGCGTCCACAGTTATTAGACAGGCAGCCAGTTCACTTGGGTGACTGGCAAGTTTAGCAGTAGCCAAACTACTAGGAAGAAAGAGTTTCCTTCCAGCTACTGTTTGAGTTTGTGGGGGAGGGGTACTGGGAGACCCAAAAAAGGATTATTGTATTGCAAACTGTACTGGCCACACTGGCGCCGGCCACGCTAGCAATCCAAGAGAGGATTGTTGGATTGCTAGCCACATTTTGGATACCAGCTAAACTAGGGGGAAGGGGAAAATTCAAATTAAAGTAAAACACTCTTGCCTGGGGGGGAGGGTTTTTTGTCTAGTGGCATGCTGGCACATGTATCACTCTCCTGTACATACTTCCACACTATACATACTTCCACTCCTGTACGTACTTCCACACTATACATACTTCCATAGTTGGCAGTTTCCCCATGACTGCCCCCACCTACCCCAGAAGCAGACCTTTACTTTACCCAGAGGCAGACCTTTACCCCAGACCTTTATCTTTACCTTTAACTTTTCCCCTTTACCTTTACTTTACCCCAAAGGCAGACCTTTACCCCTTTACACTCTTGATAGTTTGATACCTGGCAAATGGGTTAATAAATAAGATTAATAATTCACTCCTTAGTAGTGAGCAATTTTTGCAGCTGGGTGCAAAGGGGGAAAGGTGGATGCAGGTGATGGAGGGGTGTTAATGTTTTTATAATTTTTTAATAAAATTATTAAATAAGAATAATAATTCACTCCTTAGTAGTGAGCAATTTTTGCAGCTGGGTGCAAAGGGGAAAAGGTGGATGCAGGTGAGGTAGGGGTGTTAATGTTTTTGTAATTTTTTTAAAAAAATAAAGAAATAAGAATAATAATTTTGCATACCTCTAATATGCATTATTCAACCTACCTTGTCAATTAGCCGTACCCATTTTGGCCTTTCAATGGGGCAGTGTGTGTGTGTGTGTGTGTGTGTGTGTGTGTATAAGCTTACTCACTTTATAAGCCAGATGATTAGAAGCAGAAAAAGGGTGGATTCTGTACATCCACCACAAAGCTGAGACACTGAGCCACACGATAAGGACTGATTTAAAGCTGTTATGCATAAGGGGCTGATGGACTTGGACCTAGGAGACCAGGGATAATTGAAATAGGAAATCACTGAGTGGCCTTGGAGAAGTAAAAACTTCTCAGTGTCAGTTCCCCATATGTAAAATGAGAATACATGTGTATCTCTTTCCCTGTGTGTTACCGGACAGGTCCCTCATCCTTGTGCATCTTTGAATTTATTTTTTTAAGTTCACTGGGCAGGGAGTGGAACCTGTCTAAATCAATCACTCTGTCTTTGTTAACTGTCTTTTGTTAACGACAAAGGCTCTGATAAAGTAGAAGGTTAAAATGCTAAAAGCAACACACGCACACCCCTCTCCCTGGCTGTTGCTGGTTGCCACCCACCAGCACATCTCTCAGACTCTACAGAACTCATCTAGTGTCCGGGGGACGGAAGGTGGTCACGTAAGGACAGGTGGGGGCAGGGCAGTCAGTGAGGGCATCGGCGACGGCGGTCAGCGTAACGCCAGTGGTGCTAGGGGGCGGAGCATAATAGCACTAACAAAACGCGTGCCGCCTGCCTCGGCTGTGCTAATCAGTTAGTCTTGGGTTAATGTAATAAATAAACATTTTTTAATTATTTATATTACAAAGTATGGCAGCAAAGCACAGCAATAATTATATTATTACCAAAACAAACAATAACACTAATCTAAAAGTTAAAAAAAAAAGTTACATGTAATAGTGGGGATTTGAACCAGCTGAATAACAGCTACAAATTGTATGGCAAGCAGCAACATTAACAACTATGCCAACAACCAAGTTCTGTTGTTCAACTCAATTCTTCTAGACTGAGGAATTGCGGAATGAGGATTGTAAGAAACTCTTCTGCATTGACTTTACACAGTTTCACACTTCATTCCTTCAACTTTCAATGCCGGTTCTATGATGTAAAAAATGACTCGATCAGCAAATACACAGGTCACTTTAAACTCCAAACATGAATTTTGGACAAAAAACTTTTCTTTGGAGATCTTTACGTAAAAGATCAATTTGCAATATAATAAAAACACCGTTCCTTCAACTCCCAACCAGAATATGTTGTACATGCATGTATGTATTGAGAAGAATGAGCAGTTACTGCGGTACAGAGAGACACACAGACAGCACAGCACCAGCAGCAGTCAGCGTGACAGGCAGCACAGCACAGCAGTGGCTGCACAAAATAGTCATACTCCCTTCACGGAACCGTGATAAGCACTCATGACTGTGTCTCATATATTAAATTGGCAGAACGCAGGAAAAGACCGCTGATTTTATACGACAACAGTAACGATCAGCAAATGGGTGAAACACATACATGCTGCATCTGCGGATTCTTGTAGCGGAAGAATCGCAGAATCGTGGGGTACCGCGCGGAATTCTGAGAGGCGCAACATGGGATGCCGAGGTTTAGGAATGGAATAGAGGTGCGGTAACAGCTGCTGCTGCATCAGCCCCAATGGGGGGTAGGTTTTCCCATCACCAAGCCAGAGGTGATCCAATTTGCAATGCAGCAAAGGGATAGAGGATTAGCATCAGGTAAAATAGGGGGTAAAGTGGCCACCTTGGTATTTGCCTACCACCTCGTGGGCTTTTCATCCGCTGACAAGGGATTTTACATGAAACATATGCTCGAAAGTTGGGCGCACACAGCACGAGCACCGCTCACCATGCCTAGATTATTGCGGGTGATAGGGACTTTGCCAAGGGTATGTTACAATGCGTATGAGTTGCAGCTTTTTTCCACAGGGTATGTAGTGACATTCTTTGGGGGCTTTTGCATTAGCGAGGTGGTAGCTGCCAATGCCTGAGACAGGTCAGATACTTCCCTCCAGAGCACAGATGTCAACAGGGGAATAGATAAGATAGCCATCCGGCTCTGTTGGTCTAAGACTGATCAACGGAGCAAGGGGAAGACGGTTTTCTTGTATAAGTGTGGGCAGACCACAATATGCCCAGTCTATCACCTGGGGCAATACCTGGAGGCAAGGCCCCCGGGAGCCGGGCACCTGTTTATTCACCAGAATGGGGCTCCCCTCACTAGTCATCAATTTACGGCAGTTTTCCGAGCAGCCCTGGGCAAGGCAGGATTGCCCCGCAAGGAATTTGGATCCCATTCCTTTAAGATAGGGGCGACCACGACAGCGGCCGAGGCTGGATTGCCTGAGGAGGCGATCAAGGCAGTAGGGATATGGAGGTTTGGAGCTTATAAGAGATACATCAGACCTTATCCTCACTAACAAAGCATGTTTTTCAATAGGAATGGGAACCAGAGGTGGTACGAGACGTGAAGTATGGATTGTGGGTCACAGTATCGTCCGATGGGCAAGCAGAGCTTATGCGTTGTCAGAATGGGGAACTCATTAGGTCTAGGTGATCATGCAAAGATCAGATGGCTAGGCACCAGTGGGATGTGATGGGCACAACTCCTGCCGGTGTTAAAACAGAAAGGAATAGGGAACAGGCCAGACATAATAATAATCCACTTGGGGGAAAACGACATCACGTCAAATACAGGAGTTAGGTTGATAATCCAGATTAAAACAGATCTATTAACAGTAAAAGGATGGTTCAAAGAGGTAAAATTGGTATGGACGAATTGGATACCCAGAATAAGGTGGAGGGGAGCCCGGAAACCGGGTAAGGTAGATAAAACTAGAAAAGGCATCAATAGGGAAATAACAAAATGGGTTCACAGTGTGGGCGGTACCTTTATTAATCACACGGGGATAGTGCACACCAACAACACTTTGTACAGGGGGGTATGGAGTCCATCTATCTGAACATGGAAATCTATTGTATTTGGACACTCTTGCAGGGCATCTTGAAGGTTTGTTGAGGTCTTAGGAGGTGGGGGATGGGGCAGTGCATTCGACTGCCCCTTTGGTGGTGGGGGTCCAGCAGACTAGGTTAGGATAAATAGGTTAAGAGTTAAAAGAGTCATCTCCATAAGAGATGGGGTTGTGATATCTTGTGTAATGCAGGGCTCAGCATGCACAGGGGTCATAACCCTGGGAGGGGTGCTTCGCAGGAGGAATAGGGGCGTGCACAGCCTCAGCATTCTGCGGGGCACTTACCTACTTACTCATGCCCACAGTGGGCACACCCCCCTTCGGCCAGAGCACTGAGGCCGTCTAAGGAGGGGAAGGTTTGAGTTAACGTACTGCTAAAACGGAAGGCGATTCCAAGCAGTACTCAGTTTATAGTTAATAAGGGTAGTTAATTGCTAGCATGCTGGACCCATGATTGCTGTTGCAATCCCCCACCGGCCTTACAGTTTTCAGTTGAATAAAAGTGCAGCCAAGCTGCTTTAAACCAATATAATGTTTCTGTGTCTCTTTTGGGGGTGCGCCGACAATTGCTACACTATGGGAATGGTGTGTTTTCAGTTTAGCTTAAAATCACAGGATAGATGGACTACCTCATCTTTAGACTTGAATGAGGTGAACACTGTGCAAGGCACACCAGGGTGGACACTGACACATCCTTAGAGTACAGGACATAGGGGAGGGGAGGATCACTGGCCTTGACTGGGACCACTGCAGAACTGGGCTCTGCAGCGTTCCCGGTTGGGGCAATGCTTCAGGCACACTAGGGAAGGGGAAACCACCTATTTGAGGCAGGAACAGGGCATGGGACAGCCTTTTCTGATCAGAGCCAGACCCTGTCCCTGCACACTTTGGAGACACAATTCAAAGTTGCAGGTCTCCCCAGAGCCACTCACCCTCCAGATGCCTCCTTGCTCAACAAAACCAAGCTGGTCAGGTGCCTTGTCCTCATCTAATCCTCTCCCCCATCCAGATTCTCACCTCCTCCTCCTCCTGCTACACCTGAGCACGTGGCACCACCTGGAAACTTACCAGGACTTAGGCAAATGTGGCACTGCCCGCTCCCCCAAGCACAGTCAGGGCCAATGGCAGCGACAGGGGAAGAAGAAGCCAGCAGCCTGGGTGGGTAGAGGAGAGGAGGAGAAGTGCATCACACATGCTCAGTTAAAGCTCTGAAAGGGGAGGCAAAGCGTCAGCCCAGGGAGGGTCTCTGCATGTTGCTTCTTCTAGGGAAATGGTGAGTTAGTATTTCCTGTGACTTTCCTGAAAATGGTAAATCTGTTGATAAACCAAGCATGGCCAAAGGGATACTCTGTTTTCAGCAATTTTGCATTTCTTCAGAACTCCTCAACAGAATGGCGATGAACAAATACACTTCTTCACTCCCTGAGGTCTGACCAGTGATTAATAGAGTTGAATTATTACTTCTGCTGACTTGGAAGCAATGCTTCTTGCAGCCTAAAACCCAACCTTCCCTCCCTATATTAACAGTATGACTGGCTCGGGGGTGATGGCCTTCGAAGATGTCTCACAAGCAGTGTATGTCCTCCAGGGAGTAAATGAAAGAGCAAGAAAATGGTGGGTTCACTACTCAGTGAAAATTGTGAACTCTTAACAGAAGACACAAGGAAGATGGAACTACTCAGTGCCTAGTTTGCTTCAGTCTTCACAAAAAAGGTAAAGTGTCTCCAGATTGGTGAAGTCACAAGCATAGTGGGAGAAGGGACACAAGTCAACATAAGTAAAGAGCATGTCAAGAAATATTTGATGAACTTGAATGAATACATGTCAGCAGAACCTGATGAAATGCATCCCTGGGTGTTGAAAGAACTAGCTTATGCAATATCAGACTCCATGAAAATTATATTTGCAAAGTCCTGGTTGACAGATGAGGTTCCAGAAGATGAAAAGAGCAAACATTGTGCCTATATTTTAAAGGGGCAGGGGGGAGGGGAGGAAGACTCAGGCAATTATCAACCAGTGAGTTTGACCTCAGTACCTGGGAAGTTACTAGAGCAAATTATAAAGCATTCCATTTGTAAGCATCTGGGGGACAAAGGGGATTACTAGCAGCCATTATGGGTTTATCAAGAAGAACAAATCACATAAAGCCAACTTAAACTCCTTCTTTGACAGAAAGTTGGAGAAATGAGGCCTAGATGAAATCTTACAGTTGGTAAGTAACTGATTGACGAGTGTCTACCTATAACACCTTCTGTCATACCCATTTTTTATGTTACATGTTGAAAGTATTATGTTTACATCCTGTCATGAAGTTTTAAAATCCTTCTCCCCCCCCCCAGGAGTTTTTGGGTAAAGAATATTTTTAATTTTTTTTTAAAATGAAGCAGTGTCCAGGTCACGAGAAGTAATAGTTCCACTCTATTCTGTGCTGGTCAGATCTCATCTGGAGTACTGTGTCCAGTCCTGGGCACCGCATTTTAAGGACATTGACAAATTGGAATGGGTTCAGAGGAGAGTGACAAAGTGACAAAGATGGTCAGGGGTCTGGAAACCAGGTCCTATGAGGAAAGGCTGAAGGAGCTGGGTATATTTAGCCTGGAGAAGAGAAGACTAAGGGGAGACATGATAACTGTCTTTAAATATCTAAAGGGCTGTCACACAGAAGATGGAGCAGACTTGTTCTCTGTTGCTCCTGAGGAAAAGACTAGAACCAATGGGCTCAAATTACAAGAAAGCAGATTTTGGCTAAACATTAGTAAGAACTTTCTAATGGTAAGAGCTGTTCGATGGTGGAACAGACTGCCTTGGGCAGTGGTGGGTTCTCCTTCACTGGAGGCTTTCAAACAGAAGCTGCATGGCAATCTGTCAGGGATGCTGTAGCTGTGGACTTCCTGCACTGAGCAAGGGGTTGGACTAGATGACCTCTGAGGTACCCTCCATCTCTAAGATTCTATGATTCTAAGCGAATGGGTGCTAAGGGAATGTCCATAGGAACTTCACATGGAAAGGCCACTGCCCTGGTGCTAAGAGAAGGGTAATAGGAAGGAACCTCAAAGGGAAAGATTGTCAGTCAAGCAATGGGCAAGGCTGATGGGACACAAGGAGAGAAAAGGCTGCTGGTCCAGTGCTAAGGGAAGACAGATGGCATAGAAAAAACACAATTATACAAAAAAAATTCAGTTTGAAATGCTTTATTAGGCTAAAATCATAAATAGTCACTGTTGGTGGGTGATGAGTAGGGGTGGGAAGTTCGGTTCCCCCGGTATCCGATACTGCTGGTATTTTGCTGTACCGGAAGTATCGGATTAATCCAATTATTGGGGGTACTGGTACCGGTTCCGGTTACCTGTGCCGGATTTGTTTACATTGCGGCCATTGAAATGAATGGCTGCAATGTAAAAGAAAGAAAGAAAGAAAGAAAGAAAGAAAGAAAGAAAAAATTCTCTCCCCAGTCCAGGCTGCACGGGTGGATGGGGGGACACCCCCCACCCACCCTGCTCAGCCTGGATTTTTAAAGAAAATTTTTTTAGCCGAAGTCCCTGCTAGTGCGGGCTCCGGGCCGCTGCCGTGCCGGTGGTGACAGTGACCCAGAACCCGCACCAGCAGGAACTAGGGTGATCCCTGGGGTGGGGGGTGGTTTAACACCCCCCACCCCAGGGTTCACCCTACCCCCCCCACCCAGAGATCGCCTACCTTTTGTGCTCTGGGCGGCGGCGGTGGTGGCGGCTGCACAGCAGTTTGGCGGCTTCAGCGCTGGCTGGCTTCAGCGCTTGACTAGGCCTTCTGGGGAACTTCTGGGTTTCCCCGGAAGGCCTAGTAAAATGCTGAAGCCAGTCAGCGCTGAAGGCGTCGGGCTGCCGTGCAGTCGCCGCCACCACCGCCGCCCGGAGAGCAAAAGGTAGGCGACCTCTGGGTGGGGGGGTAGGGTGATCCCTGAGATGGGTGTGTGTAAAACCACCCCCTACCCCAGGGATCACCTTAGTACCTGCTGGTGTGGGCTTCAGGTTGCCACCACTCCACACTAGCAGGGACTTCGGCTAAAAAATGTTTTTAAAAAAATCCAGACTGGGCAGGGTGGGTGGGGGGTGACCCCCCTTCCACCCGCACAGCCTGGATGGGGGAGGGAAAGTGTTTTTTTGTTTTTTCCCATTGATTTCAATGGTTACAGTTCCCCATTGAAATCAATGGAAAAATACCGGTACTGATATACCGGTTCTCATCCGGTAAACCGGGTTTTTTGGAACCAGTATCCGGTAAAACTGGTATCCCACGCATCCATGGCCGTTAATGTGGCAGCACAGCGCATCCTGGATCTCTCTGGCTTTGTGTTGCTCTGCATGATCCTGGAACAGGGGCACAGGCTCAGCAGAGCTAACTGGTGGGGTTTTTTACAAAGTGACCTGCCTGGTCTTACCGATATTGTGTAGAACATATACGGTGGTCATTAGCAGTGGAGCAGTCTCAAGCTAGAAATCAGTTCTGGCTACAACTGCCCACCAGCACTGCTTTGGAAGACTGAAAGCTTGCTCCATGAGACACTGCATGTCACTGGGCTGTCAGTTAAAGTACCGTTGCTCTGGTGTGTGGGCCACACTGTAGGCCTTCATGAACCATGGTTTCAATGGGTAGGTGGGGTCCCTGAGAACAACTGGCCACATGAGCACTCCCTCAATGCACTTCAGTGGAGGGTTCAAAATCCCCAATGTATATGTGGACAAAGAAGGGAGACTGATGGAAGATGTGGGTGTCATGGTTCTTCCTGGACCACCTAGCAAGCACATCCACAAAATGGGCACAAGTGGCCAACTACCACCTGAAAAACCATGGAGAAAAACGTCTTGTTTGGGATGGGCAGATCATTGCACTATGGCTCCCATCCATCACCCCTATACAGTTTGGGAACACCCTGCATTGAAAGCCTGCCATGACCTCTGCAGGGTCCACCAGCTGCATAACATGGTCCAGCAGCATGCCCATGATTGCTGTGCAAACCTCCACTAATATCATGCCAAACATAGAGGTGCCAATGCCAAATTGCTGAGCAACAGAGTGGCAGGATTCAGGAGTGGCAAGCTTCCATATGGCAATGGCAATATGCTTCTCTATGGGGATGGGTGATCACATCATGGTGCTCTGTTTCTCAATCAAGGGCTGTGTCTCCTCAATCTACATGACAAGGCAAAGTGACATCCTGAAGTTTAAAATCCATTCAGCATCTCCCTAGGAACACAGCACATTCTCCCACCAGTCCATGCTTTTCTCCTTCACTCAGACAATCCACTGAGGCAGTACAGCCCTGCATACGGCGTCCGTGATTGAAGCAGCATTGGTCATCGCTCATCAGGTACTTTGCAGGGAACCTCAGGTGCACGGCTGTGACTTTCACCTTCCCTAGAGTGGTCCATGCACACCAGTGGGAGGCCAGTTCACAGTGTCAAAGCAGGACCTGCCTGTGCAGCTATCCTGGATTGACACTGCGTTGTGCACAAGCTACTATTGTGCTGATACAGGGGCTATGGGATGTAAAACATTTACAAAGCATCTATTCCCTGTGAGTGTGTGTTCATGCACCTGCACTGTATAGACATTCCTGTGGGCTTGCATAGATTGGAATGAAAGTAGTTTGCTGCAGTACAGTGCTGGAAGAAAGATGTACTGCTTGCATTTCAATTAAAATTTAATGAGCATTCGCCAAATAAAAGTTTGGATTCCTTCAAAATGTTGTGACACACATCAGTGCACACACCAACTCATTTTTTTAAAATGTACAAACACAGCTGCATACTGGTTGTTAGGGGTGGGACATCAGGGCAATTACCGGGTACCAGATTTACCGGTTACCGAATTTTAAAAAACCGGATTTCCAGATTTGTGTACCGGTTTACCGGTACCGGATTTTTTTCCCATTGATTTCAATGGGGAACTGTCCCCATTGAAATCAATGGAAAAAAACACAAAAAACCTCCCCCCTCTCCCTCCCAGGCTGCACGGGTGGAAGAGGGGACACACACACACACACCCCACCCTGCCCAGCCTGGCTTTAAAAAAATTTTTTTTCCCCAAAGTCCCTGCTAGTGCAGGCTCCGGGCCGCTGCCGGCGACCCGGAGCCCGCACCAGCAAGTACTAGGGTGATCCCTAGGGTGATCCCTGGGGTGGGGGTGGTTTAACACACACCCCACCCCAGGGATCACATCACCCTACCTACCTCCCCACCCAGGGATCGCCTACCTTGCGCTCCGGGTGGCGGCGGTCCGACTCCGGCGGCTTCAGCGCTGGCTGTGGATGCCGGCTTCAGCGCTACTAGGCCTTCCAGTGAACTTCTGGGTTTCACTGGAAGGCCTAGTAGCACTGAAGCCAGCAGCCACAGCCAGTGCTGAAGCCACCGGAGTCGGACCGCCACCACTGCTGCCGCCCGGAGCGCAAGGTAGGTGATCCCTGGGGTGGGGGTGTGTGTTAAACCACCACCCACCCCAGGGATCACCCTAGTACAACAACCTACCTGCTGGCCGCAATGTAAAAAAAAATGGTAGGGGAATCCGGTGAATTACACCAGGAGAGGGGAGAACCACTGGATGTTAAAATTAGGGGAAGCTGGGCAGGTGGGGGATCTTAAAAAACCAGAGTGCGTTCAGGGCAGTGAAGGTCACTGATCTAGAAATGTATGTGGGAGCAGAGATGAGATGTCTGAATGCTATCACCCCGATTGTTAAAACTTACTAGGGGTGGGAATATCAGTATCAGATTAATCCGATAATCACCAGTATCGGCAAACCGTTTTTTTTAACATTGGCCACTTTACCGGTTCTTTTACATCATGGCCATTGAAATAAATGGCTGCAATGTAAAAAAACCGGTAAACCGGCCAATGTTAAATAACCAGTATGCCGATAGCATTAAATCTGATACCGGGCAGATCCGATACCGATAAATCCAGTATCTGGTATTCTCCCTGGTGTCCCACCCCTAAAACCTATTCACAATTTTTTATCTATTGAAAGTAACGTTTTTTGCTTGCACCAAGCATGAGGGGTCATAACTCAAAAGAAAGTTATTGGTGTGGGTTGTTTGTCCAGGAACACCAATGGATTTTCCCTTTGACTGCTGTAGGTGACTGGGGTACCTCAGAACAAGGATCTGGGCAGTTATACTCTAGCCTTTGCTGACATTTGGATCAAGCCTGATGTACAGAGTGAAGTGCAGATCCACACTCCGAGGCAGACTATGCATGCATAGGGTGGCATATGCAGGAAGAAGCGTACCAGGTATGATGATGGAGTGCCACCACCGTGTTACCATGGTATGGTTCAAAGGTGTGCAGAATGGAAGAGTGGGAGCCCAAGGTAAGATGAGTGTTAGGGACCCAAACAAGACTGACACTCTGCTTGACATTTGTGCACTGCCAGAAGTAAGGCACCCATTAATGAAGCTTGGACCATCTGTATCATTTTCTCCCATCTCCACCCTGATGACAGCAAGGGGCCATCAGGAGTGCACTGAGTAGGTCACAGAAATGAATCTCTTCAGGCCCAAAGCAGAGGAAACAAGTGACTTAGGGTACAGGGAAGGTTAACTGACTGAAGGAGAGTGGGTTGCACTACACAAGGTTTGGGAACTCAGAGAAGTGCAGTGTGAGCTTGGGAGTGGGGATGTTTTCAGCCCACACTGTATGATCATGCAAAAGATGATAGAGAGGGGGTATATGAATTCATGTTTGACTGGGGGATTATGTAAAACAATAGGAGATTACCAACACAAAAGAAGGCAAGATGCCAATGAAACTGAGATGCTGCCTGCTACTACATCGCTGAGAGCCGTGGATACAAGAAACTGGCTGGTAACGTACAAAGCCTCATTACTTTGTTAGCACATCCTGAAATGAGACAAGGACAAATCATGTGGGGTTTTAATGGCGTCACTCTTTATTCAAATTCCATTAAGCTAGGTGGGCATAATTGCCGAAGGCAATTTGGGTCCAGTACAACAAACAAACCATAAACATAATTACTCATAACTCTCTGGGAAACTGACCTTATTTAAGCTGAAGTACCAAACCCTAGGTGAGTATATATCTTGGGTTTTTAGTGGACAACGTCTTTTAACACCTAAAGACCAAATTTTCATCATACAGCATCTATTGGACATGACTAGGCAGACTGATTTTGCTGTGCTGAGATTTTCCTCACTAGCTCCCTTGTATACCCTGGTGAAGTATTCTTGGGTTATAATATCTTAGATTCAAACTAAAATGGAACCTGTGGAGGACTCTGACTCGATTAAGACTTGCCCAGATGCCCACTGCAATTTTAGTGGGCCATAGAATCAGAATTCCTTGATCACAACGATCCTGACCGAGATGTCCAGAGAGCATTGAGGATATGGTCCATTGTATGTTGGATTGTCCCTTATATGCTGAAGTCAGGGACACATTTACTTTTCTCCTCCCTCCTGTACTATCTGCTTTCTCAAAACAGGAGAAAGCCATTTGGATTATTCAGCAGAGTAACGATGACTTTCTAATTAACCTAGCTTTATTTGCATATAAGACTGAGGAATTATATGCTGGGTTCATCTCCTCATAGACCAACACTTAAGATCGCCAGCATAGTTACTGAATCAAGAAGAGTTATGTAGAATAATCTTAATATCCTGCAGGGGCAAGATTGCTCATCCTTATGTTCTGTTTATGACTAAGGGTAGAACTATTATGACTAAGTGAATTGATTGCTTAACCTCTAGAATTACTATTTGGGTTGTATGATCCCAGTCAAGGATACTTTTATTGTATCTTCTATATTTTCCTTTTACATTATTTAATTTTTAATACATGATTTGATTTTGCAATATTGTTGAAGGATTATGGCACAAGCTAATTCCTAACAATACATTGATTGATTGATTGATTGATTGATTGATTGATTGAAGTACCAGTCCCAATTTCTTCACAATCTGTGTCTCCCACTCCAGCCCATGCCGTGGGTCAAGGGGACAATGTCCTTTCCAGACTGGAGTAAGGAGTCAGGTGCCTGAAGGCTGGGGACTGTACCTGTCCCTTTCCACCTTCACTCTTAACCCCTACTGGTGAGACGACCCCAGCGCTTCTCATACCCTGCTTATGCACCAGATCTCAATGCCCCATCTTTTAAGGAGATGACCCCTAATTTACATAATCTATACTAGATTAAAGAAGCCAGCCTTAGTAAACCCATTGATTGACACTGAGCCCGATCCCAAACGTTGCAGATCACGCGCACAGCTGTGCACAAGCTGTGTGGACCAGATTCCTATTGTGGGCACATTGTGCTCCGTGGAAACTGCGTGCATGTGCAGACAGGATCCACAGGGTTGGGATCAGGCTTACTGTGAGAATCCCTTGGCCAATCTTGGCTTCCTGTAAACATTTCTTCCCAACCCCAAACAGGCGACAGCGTACACCCACAGTGTTATGCGGGTGGGTGGGTGGCTGCTGCTTGTTTGGGCTCTGCCTGCAACTGTGCTGGAGCTTGCGGAGCCAGTTTAAGAAGGCCAGCGCAAATCTCGCCTCACCCGTAGAGGTGGATGGGGCTAGCAGATGATGAAATGCCTCCCTAAGCCATAGCTCAGAAGAAACAAACAGCTGGGGCTGTTCCTTCTTCTCATGGTTTACTGTGGCAGGGAGTCTTCACCCAGGCAAGAGGTTGGCCAGGATACTGATAAGGGGTGGGTGGTGTATGGGGGGAGCATGGGAGGGAAGAGGGGCTATCCATTTATTAGGTTCTCCACGTTAACTGTGGGCTACATGGACGCATATTAACTACACATAAGGGACTGTCCATTTATTAGGCTACACACTAAACATGGGGGGGGGGGGGCTGCATGGACAGAACCTTGATTCCAGCGGGCAATTGTTTTGTTTGTTAACACTCACTCTGCTTCTGTTTAGCAGAGAGGTGTTTGGCTCCTTAGGACAGCCTGGAACCCCGAGGTGTACAGGTAGAAACTGAAAGGGAATTAGAAAAGCATTTGACTTCCAATAAGAGGAGGATGGACTGTGATAATAATAATAATGTGCTTCAGAATCCTAGAACTGAGGAATTGGAAGGGAATTCAAGGGTCATCCAGTTCAACCTCTGCCCTGAGACAAGATATCTTCTAACTAAAACATCCCTGACAAATGCCTACCCAGCCCTTTTTAAAAAAAGAATTTCAATGGAAGGAGGTTCCACAGTCTCCCCAGCAGTGGCTGTGTTCCAACACTTGAGAGCAACTCAGTATGAATAGTTATAAAGACGCTTAACAATTCCTGCAAGACTGTGGTGTAGGAAATTACTGCTACACAAACATAGAGAGGAAAAGGGAAACTTGGAACATATTCAGTATGACTTGAAATTACAGATTCTTAAGTAAAAAGTTGTACATGTGATCAGAAGCATCACAGAAATGGGTAATGTGGTATTTGCCCTGCAATACCAGAACAGAGAGCACAAAACATATTGTAAACACTGTTGCTTCTAGCAGGGAAACATATTCAAGGTCAGTGATTCCTAAGTACTGGTCAGTGCCAGTCCATGGCCAGGTTTTTGCTAATACCAAACTAAGCTGGATCTGGGATGACTCTCCAGGCAGGCCACAGCCCTAAGTATTCTTTTTCTCCAGGAGGCTCTTCCTCCAGCTGGTTCCTGCCAGGAGAAGGGTAGGACTTTGTCATAGTCCTACCACCAATCAAGGCTCTGGGATGGGTTAGAGAGTCCAACGTCTCTTGCCTGCCCATCACTAACCAGTCACCTCAGGTGTAAAATGGAGGGGAAGGGTGAAGGAGACATGTCTCCCTTAAGTGTGAGGTGAGAAGGGCAGTTGACTCCTTTATTTCAGCCTCCTCGGGACTTGGTCCACATCACTGGCAGGACTCCCTGTAGGAGACCAGCTGCAGGACAGCACAGCACAGCAGGGAACTGCAGGACCCCAAGTGTCCTGGGTCTTCTCTAGTGCTGAAACTCGGTATTCAGAATTACTCGGTTTTTACCAAGTATTTTGGTATTCAACATGGTTTTACTGAGTACCAAGTAAATGAGCAATCAGCCTGGTAATTCATCCTTGGGTAAATCCTTGGATGGGCAACATACAGGGCTTTTCTGCAATGTACAGGGCTTTTCCTGGCCCTATAGAAGGGAACTAGGTACTCAGAAAATACTTGGTACTTTATTTTATTTTACTATTTTACTGAGTAGCACCGAGTATTCGGTTGAGTTTCTGAAGACCGGCTGAACACTTGGAGTCAATCCTCAAAAACACACACAAATATATTTTTTTTACTATTCGGTGCAGCCCTAGTCTCTTCCCTGTGGCACTCTAAAACCCCGTCAGAGCTGGGGCACTTCCTCCTATTTAACAGATTCAAAAAGAGATTTCTTTAGTAAATGATAGTTTTCTGTCTGCAGGGTCTCTCTCTCTTGCCTTCACCCCCTAGAGGACAGGAGCAGAGATCTTTCTGTGGAGGTGGGACAGTTCTTCCCTGAAGTGCTGCTGCTGCTCCATCTACTGCAGTGGTTCCCATTTGGTGGGGGGAGGGGCGAGGGGGGTCTGTGTAGCCCTGTTTTAAGATTTAAATAGAATCCCTGGACCCCAGACAGCAATGAATCCATGCAAAGTACAGCAAATATCAGCTGAGGTTAACAGTTCTGGCACAATTTCACTTGGGGTCACAGAATGGGAATGGGAATCTTTGACCTACTGGATGGAAGGCTGGGAGCTCCAGCAGCATCTTACTCAGGCACCCTTCCAGGTTCCCCTAGCAGCACTCCCAGGGTGTCTTTAGACACAATGCTGTTCAGTGTTCTGTAACACTGTCCTACCGTCACAGTGTGTAGACAGACCGTCAACACAGTGTTCACCACAAACACTGGACGTGAACAACTGCCAGGTCTTGACAGTTTAATCAGTGTTTGGGGTGAACACTGTGTTGATGGTCTGTCTAAACACTGTGACGGTAGGACAGTGTGTTACAGAGCACTAAACAAAACAGTGTTATGTCTAAAGACACCCCCAGAGGTTAGAGAGGGGGCAGTCTCACACACTCACCATGCCAGCCTGCTCCAAGTCCTTGGAACTTTAACCACTACCCTAGTGCACACAAACTGGGAAACAAATATACTGCTAACAGTAGAGGTGGTTTAAAGCCGCATTTAACACGCACACCTAGAGGTCACGAAGGGGGTGGGGTGGGGGAGAGGGAGAGAGGAAAAAAAATCCCTGGTTTAAGCAAAGTAATGAAGTAACTGAGAATCATGTATTCTAGTCTGGATAGACTGGAATTTAGACTAGAATTCCCTCTTCCATGCATTTGAGCAGTTGTGGCTAACTGCTTCCAAAGGGTCTGTGGCATCTTACTGCCCTAGCCCTGGAAGCCTCTGGGTTATGCGACTGTGTTTGGTTTGATTTGACTGAGTCAATTAATATTTATACAGGATAAGGTCCACTGAAATGCAACATCTCATTCACAAGGACATCCTGTTAGCAAACAAGCAGGGTTAAATCAACATCACAGTAGAATACAACAATAGCAAAGGCAAATAAATCCTGGGTCTCTTCTTGCCCCAGGCTGACCAATGACAGAACAAGGCACAAGCGCCACTGGGGAGGGAGGGGATGGAGATGTAATGCTTCAGATAGTTCTGAGTTAATTTTCACTATGAAACTAAGCAGAAAAAATACTCCAGTCCCACTGCTATCTGCTCTGGTTGACATTTCTAATGGCCAGAGACAACAGCAATGAAGAGCAGCAGTTTCTAATGAAGTCAAAAAACAAGACTTAAGGCCATTTTTAGTCATGCATGAAAATCACGGGGGTTTGTAATCTCCCACGATTATTCCTCTCCTGTGACAAAGGCTGATTTTATATGAGCGGGTCGCAGTCGCGCGCCCCACTCACGTGCTTTTTCAAAATCCCACAAGGTGGGATTATATGTGATGATGGATGTGATCACACGCATTCAAGGCGGTCGTGCGTTGTTTGCCGACTGAGAACTCAATACCTTGATGTGTGAGGTATTTAATTTGTGGTCAGGAAACAATGCATGACTGCCTTGAATGTGTATGATTGCGTCCATTGACACGTATAATCCTGCCATGTGAGATTTTGAAAAACCGCACCAGCAGGTTGCACAACTGCGACCTGCTTGTATAATAGCACCCATAGTAAGTGGCACTGGGAATGCTGAGATTGCAATGCCACATTCACTACTACTACTACTACTTATCATTTCTATAGCTCTACTAGTCATGCGCAGTGCTGTACACATTAACAAAGACAGCCTCTGCTCCATGGAGCTTACAATCTAATCAAGACACAAAGACATAGACAACTACAAATAAGAGTCTTCCTATGAATAATGAACGACAAGATGCAGGTATTCAGTAAGTTTATTTATTTCAGATAAAATGGTTGAAATCCAGAAGGCTATGATATGGATAGGGCCTGGGTACATGATTTAAAAGAAATCTTAAAGAATCAGAGTTTGAAGGTACCTCAGAGATCATCTAGTCCAACCCCCTGCACAATGCAGGAAAACTGCAGCTACAGCATCCCCAGCAGATGGCTCTCTAGCCTCTGTTTGAAAACCTCCAGCAAACGAGAACCCATCACTGCCCTAGGTAATTTGTTCCAATGTCGAACAGCTCTTACCATTATATATTTACAATTTCGGCTATGGTGAGAGCTAATTGCCGAATATTATTATTAAACTTACTTACTTCCTCCCTTCCTTCCTTCCTTGGGTGCTGGTTCATTTTCCAGACTTATAAGCAGGGTCCATGTTCACAGTGTTGCTGCCAATTGGGGGAAATGTGGTGAGCACAGGTCCCTGATGAAACAAAGTGAACTACTTTTGAAAATCTTGGCCATAGGTAATAATAGATGTTCTGATCTACATGACATCTGAACCTGTCTGTCCTCTCAGTTCATCGTCTAAACAATGACTTGCTGGGAGATATTAATTGATAGACACTGAATCTAAATTTTATATGACCAAGTATTTTGTTCTTTAAGTGTGTGGTTTACAAATATATGCCTGGAGAACAGACCGATTTGAAAGCAGCTATCACTTCTACACTTACCAATATTAAAGAAGGCCCTATATTTCAAATTCATACAAATATTTCAAAATCTGTTGGTGCAGATATACGACTAACATCTGTGGATTATTAGCTGAACCTTGCAATGTATTTAAATCCCTTATAAATTTAACTACAAAGGAAGATTTGCTTCACGTTTCCATATTCATCAATCTCGCCCTTGAGAGACGATCCTATGTGAGATTCAATCTTAAACTCTATGACCTGGTGCCGTTTTAAGGGCTGCAGATCGGTGTTTAGGGATGTTTGGCCTTGGACGTCCAGGGTGGAATTACATTCAGGATGGGTCTGCACGTCCAGCGCTTTATGTCACAGCTAGAGAAAGGCCCTGTAAGTGGTATCAACTGTAAGTGTTATCAGCTGTTAAAATACCCGCTGGGGTTTTAGGTTGGTCTCAGTTGTGTTCCCTGGCTCTTTGTCTTGGGCTGCATTATATGCTTGAAAATGAATTTATTTACAAGCTGGTAGGGATATATGGGTTCCGTTTTTGTTTTCTTTTACCCTGTTTTTAGTTATTTGCTATCTATGAGTTGCATGTTTGTTCTAAAATACTTATTAGTATATTTGCATTTTGTATATTGTATTATATGCTTTTTGTTATGTTGTTGGTCATGGAGAAATGCCCATGCCTAAATAAATTGTACTTACTTACTTACCATTAGGAAGTTCTTCCTAACTTTTATCTGAAATCTGCTTTATTGTAGTTTGAGCACATTATTTCTAGTCTTGCCTTCAGGCGCAAGAGAGAACAAGTCTTTGCCATCCTCTTTGTGACAGCCCTTCAGGTAATAGAAGACTGCTATTATGTCTCCCTTTAATCTTCTCTTCTCAACGATGAACATACACAGCTCTTTCAACCTGTCCTCATAGGACTTGGTTTCCAGACCTCTGACCATCTTTATCACCCTCCTCTAAAGCTGTTCCAATTTGTCAATGTCTTTCTTAAAATGCTGTGTCCAGAACTGGACACAGTAGTAGTAAGGGGGACACTAGTCATCAAACTGATCGTTATCCATTTGACAGGTCACGTGGGGTCCTACGTCTGCGGAAGTTCCGCCTTCCTGGGGCCAGAAGTCCCGCCTTGGGATGGAAGTGACATGGGTAAGTGGAAGTGATGCAGAAGGGGGTAATACTTCTGGGTCAGGGAGGTGGGAACTGAAGGTTCCCGCCCCCTGAACCCAGAAGGTCCTTATGCTTGACTTTGGGGGGACTCTGCTTGTGGGTCAGGGCCAGCCTCCCTGAACCCACAAGGTCCTTTGAAGAGGGCCGTGTAATGCGTCTATGAACTCAGGAGAGTAGGATGGCNTCTGCTTGTGGGTCAGGGCCAGCCTCCCTGAACCCACAAGGTCCTTTGAAGAGGGCCGTGTAATGCGTCTATGAACTCAGGAGAGTAGGATGGCCCAGTAGGTATGGGTTTTGTGAGGATTGGAGCAACTTTATGGCGCGGGGTTCGGGGTAGGGTGAACTGCAATGATTGGGTCATGTAACCCCTCTACAAGCTCAGCTGAGTGAGGTGAACCATTCAGCATAGGTTTCTCCATCCTAGCCCACTCCATCTTGGAGAAAACCAGGTCCAAGGGGGTGGGGTTTCAGGGGTAGGATGAGTCGCAGAAAGAGGGTCATGTGAGGATTCAAACGACTCAGGAGGGTGAGCTGAACCAATAAGCAAAGCTTTCATTGTTCTAACCTGCTTCGTTGCAGAGATCTGACCAAACGGAAAGGTTTGTGGAGCTGTAGTCCTGCCCCCTAGGGGTATGAGAGAGGGGGCCGCCATTTTCTGATACAGAGAGCAGGGAGCCAATCGCTACCACTTACATGGAAAAACTGCAATGGCTTTCCATGCTGATACTACGCCTGTGAGGCCTATGGAGTTGACTACGCCTCCAGAGGTAGTGAGACGGTTATACAGAAAACGCTATATTTCCAGTTCGGAGAATGATGGTGAGAGCGGACCTCTGGCTAAGGTTATTTTTAGCACCCCGCTTCATAATGAAGAAACCCTTATGGGAATGTCGACTTCCACTGAGACCACGGACGCCCTAGAATTGGTAGAAGAAGGCATGCCCCCAGCTCAAAATTCTGAGGTAAGAAAGATTTTTAGATGGTTTAAAAAGGCTTCTTTCCATCTAGAGATGTGTGTCACAAAACATTGCTTTGTAAAAAAGACTGTTGGCTCATTAGTGCTTTTAAATCTTGTTCCAGGAATTGATTGAAGGCCCTACAGCGCTCCCCCCTGAAGAGGCTAAACCCCAAGCTGAAGGTTCGGAGTGTTTCTATCCTGAGAGGAAAGATGAAAACCAGGAGCCTCATATTATTCTGCAAAAGCAGCTTGGGTTGGAAATCTGCAAATCTGATTTTGTCACCCCTTCAAAACAAAAATCAACCATGAGATCTATAGTGAGAGCGTCAGTCTATGGAATTCTAAAACACTGTATGAGGGAGAAGCTGCATGCAGACTGTGAAGGTTGTGTTTTTAATGCTCCTGCCCAAATGGCCTACGATTGTCTGACATGAACTTTTGAGGAGAGGAATAGAAAACTTAAAGTCATTTGTGATAACCTGTGCTTGCAAACCATCTTTCATGTTCAGATGATGTTGGGGTATGCATTACATTGTTTATGTATCAGTCAGGACAGTTTTAATCTTACACTTATGCTGTTCTGTAAAGTGGAGTCCTCTCCTGATCCTGAAAGCATGTTGGAAGGAATGATCAATCCTGTTGATACCCATGTGTTAGATTTTGTAGAAATCATGGTTAGAAAAAGACACTTTCAATCCTTTTTTAAAACGAGGAGTGTACAAGAAAATTGAGCAATGATGCAAACCTAGAGATGTTGTAGTGTATTACACAGATCTGTAAATAAAGTTATTTAAAACTGGCTTTTATGTTTTTTCTGAAACTATTAAATACTACAAAATGTAACAAAAATTTTCAAACATGCTTTAGATGCAAACCCCATAACATAGCTTGGTTAGCCCTTTTAGATTTGTACAGTTATGTGAAAAGAGAGAACTTTTAGGTCATTTGAAAAAGAAAATACAAATGCCTTGAAATGGAGCTGGTTGTAGGGTTGGATCTTTCAGACTAGCTTTGATTAAGTAGACAATAGGTTTGTCCCACCAGTTCTATTGAACTCCATAGGGACATCTCCCAACTGTCTATACTTTCCCCACCCTAAAGCACTTTTTAAAAAGCTGGGCATTGCTACATTCCATGCAAGGTTGGGTGTGGACTTCTAAACAATACCTTGATTGGATCTTCCCTGGGAGCTACACTAGCAGGGACTTCAGGGGAAAATATTTTTTTAAGTCAGGCTGAGCAGGGTGGGTGGGTGTCCCCCCCTTCCACCCGCGCAGCCTGGACTGGGGAGGGAAAGTGGGGGGTTTTTTTGTTTGTTTTTTTACATTGTGGCCATTCATTTGAATGAATGGCCTCAATGTAAAAAAAAAACACAGAAAAAAGCTTTCCCTCCCCTGTCCAGGCTGTGCGGGTGGAAAGGGGGACACCCCCC
>QEPC01008345.1:868337-882843 GCA_003113815.1 Sphenodon punctatus | reverse complement strand
TGTGATGCGGATGAATGTCATGTATTCATGTTAATTTATTAAAACAATTAACAGGTGGGTTGTGTGGATGGGTCAGTCAGTGAGTGAAAAAAGAAAGTGTCCCCCGACCCCCAGCCAGGACTCAGGAATCAGGATCAGGATCAGCAGACAGCCAGTCACTGCCAGCAAGACCGACCAGCCGGGCATGGACAGCACCACACACACACCCCTCTCCCTGTCTGTTGCTGGTTGCTGCCCACCAGAGCATCTAGACTCTACAGAACTCTGTTGTCCGGGGGAGGGAAGGTGACTGGGGGCAGGGAAGTCAGTGACGGCATCGGCGACGGCGGTCGGCGACTGCAAGTGAGCGTAATGCCGGTGGCACTAGGGGGTGGGGTATAATAGCACTCATCACGCCGCCTGGCTCGACAGCCCTACTAATCAGTTAGTCTTGGGTTAATGTAATAAATAAGCATTTTAAAATTATTTATATTACAAAGTATGCCAAATACAGCAATAATTTTATGATTAACAAAACAAACAATAACACTAATGTAAAAGTAAAAAAAATACAAATAAAGTTACATTTAACAGTGGGAATTTGAACCAGCTGAATGACAGCTACAAATTGTATAACAAGCAGAGACCTTAACAACTATGCCAACAGAGTTCTGTTACTCAACTCAGTTCTTCTAGACTGAGGAAGTGCAGAATGAGGATTGTAAGACACTCTTCTGCATGGACTTCACACACTTCATTCCTTCAACTTTATGAGCTGGTCCTATGATGTAAAAAATGACTCAGTCAGCCAATCAGGAATTGCAGTGCAGTAACAGCTGTTGCTGCATCAGCCCTAACCACCAGCCCTACAGGCCTTTGCGCTAATCTCCCTTTAGGGAGCCAGTCGCTTGGGAAAACATCTAAGAAACTTTTTCTTGTGTAAGGGTCTGATGAAAAAAACACATAATAACTGTATGGTGTCCATGTTACATATAGTCAAACAGCACGTTTCTCCTCTGGTTTATCTCTATTACATTGTCAAAAACAGCATAAATGTCCATGTTACATATAGTCAAACAGCACGTTTCTCCTCTGGTTTATCTCTATTACATTGTCAAAAACAGCATAAACGATCATGTTGATGGTGATGGGTAAGGCTACAGCAAAGCGTATTTCCGCCCTCAGGTATCCATTTTTAATCAGTGAGTAATGATCGCCGCCTTCCTGATCTGGAGACAAATCAAAGGCAAACAGCGTGTACCCCAGTGCAAATGCCTCGCGGTTGATTAGGAGGGCACGGTCTTTCATGTGTTTGCCAGTGGTTTGTACCAAATTCATGTATTCCCTCACGCAGTTAGCAGCTGCGAAGTCCGGTTGCAATGACTTGGCCGGAATCTGCTCTCCATCCACATAGAGAGCCACAAAATTAATATCGTAGTGTTTGAAATGAAAGGGGTTCTTTGCATAATTCCTGCTGTGTGCATCATTATCCACCATCCCCAGAACCAACAGCTTGGGGAGTTGCCCCAGAAACAGGTTCTCTACTGACATGACTGCCGGCGGGGATACTGAACACTTCCATGCTCACCCGATCCACAGGGTATTTAGCATTGGAGCTAAGCAAGGCCTCGACATGTCCTAGGCAAACTCCTGGTGCCACTCATACTTTTTTCACAAAAAGCAAGGCATTTAGAAGCTACAACTTGTACTGCCCGGCAGGCTCATTACTCATGAGGCAGAAAGAATCCTTGCTCCGAGTCCGTTTTATTTTCACATCCACCCCGTTCAAAAGCAGTTTTTCTTGAAAAAACAGGTCGCTGTGGAGTGGGCCCAACAGCTCAACCTTTCTACTGTCTCTGGTAATGTGTGCCCTCTTCTTAAAACCCTCATTACCCACCTCCAAATCTGTTGTTTCGTCATGTCCCACACTGTCTTTGTAAAACAGGCCTGCAGAAAATTGTGTGGTGCGGGCATCTCCACCGTAATTGAGCACAGATTCTATGAATGCCCTGTAAGGGGAGCAGTTGTTGCTCTGACTAATGAGGTGATCCCACAGCATAACATCCAACTGGCTGAATATGGAGGTCACAGGGTAGGTCACCAAGCCCACTTCTGTGTCTGCGTCGATATTTGCGCAGTTTTCCTTGACAATCTTACAGGTGAGGTAGAGTAACGTGTTGTTCAAATCCAAATAGTCTATTCCATTTCCAGCAATGAAAAAATCAAGAGGGGCTGTCTCCCACACAGCCGAGAGAGGGGGGATTTCGATGTACATACTCTTCTCGATGCTGGTTTGCATGGGGGCTACTTGAAACAGGTCTAGTTCAGATTTGGTGCATTCCTCAGATCCACAGTGAATAAAAGCCATGTTGATTAAAAGATATCTCCCTTCCTTAGAGCCAAATGCCTCCTCTTTTGTACAGCCTTCCTCCGCTTCTGGTGTGGCCTCCTCTGCACAACCCTCCTTTTATGGGATTGAGGGGGCCCCACCCCTCACGTGTTTGACCTCTTTCTCTTAACTCCTCTTCTTCTCTGTATATACATAAGGCCAGAGCCCTCCTGCTTATCAGAGAGGGTGATTTTTCTCCATGACAGATCGACTAACATGCCCCAACACATCCCTGGCTATATTTTGGGCGGATGTTTTGCATGGGGTTTAATCAGCTCAAAGCCCCTTCTTAAAAGAGGAACAGCTTTTCGAAAGAGACTGCGAAATACCCCCCCAATACCTGCCCCATACATCACTGGGGCTCCATGAAAGCCTGGGAGGGCATATCCGGCCTGGGCTTTGTAGTAGTTGGTATAGACCCTGGGACCTCCGTAATTTTTTACAATCACCATCTTAAAAACTCGCTGCTCTCCGAGGGCGTATGTGTAGTTTCACAACCAGCTTTCCAAAACAAAATGAGATGTGTTTGTTCTGATCTGTCTTTATTTCAGTGGTGATAGTGTCAATGTGGTGTTTACTGATCGGTACGTAGTGAGGCTTGTCGTAGGTGATGGTGACAAACTCGTTGCTGTTCCCCCGCACAGGAACACAATGCAATAACGGCACTGAGAAATCCCCCACAAACTGGTGTTCTACAATATCTGTGTACAGGTACAGAGAGTTGAACCCTCCCATAATGTCTGCAGTGTGGGGAAATTGCTGATTCGTTAAACCTGATGATGCCCCTATTATATGGGCTAGAGCCCCATGAGCTAGGAAGCTGTGTGATTCAGCTAAGCTCCCTATTTTACAGGCTTCAACCCCTCAGAGCAGGACCCTGTGCATCTCAGTGGTCTCCACTCTAACTTTTCTCCCCACAGGGTCAAACCTCAGGGCTACAGGAGGTGGGTTAGTACCTCTGGGTATCTGGTTGTTTATTTGGTCCAGTAGTTCCGCAATGCTTGAATAATAGCTGGGGGTGAGGGTGTAATGCCATTTTGCAGGTCCAAGGCTGATTTAATAAACAGTGGGTATTGCGACTTGTCCCAACTGTGGGGGTATTGTATTTCAGCCAGGTCCACTTCCCAGCTGCCTGGAAGGTCCAAGGTTCTGAGTAGCTGTATGGTAAAATTAGAACTGCTGTTTTGAATGAATAACTTTATTGTTAACCATAGTTTTTTACAAAAGCAGCAGCAGGGTTTAAAATAATAATAAAACAATTGTATACACAAAAAACAATATTGCCAAACAAGACAAGTGTACCAGGTCCAATATGCAACATTAGTACCAGCAGCAACCCCTATAAAAATCCCTGCTCTCCCGGAGAGCGTAATTTGACTAACTCTTAATCCATGAGCTCTTATCGCCCATGTCTCTGGGGCTCTGGCTCACTGACCTAATATATTAGCCTTAAGATTCTGGATATTCTAAAAGAACCCAAGCATTCGATTTAACAAGGAGAACATAGACATACTGTTTGCCATGGGGCGCCTCCCCTAAGGGAGATCTTACCGGTGGCTACTAGTGGTTTCGGCTGGTTTAGGCAATATAGTATCTGCCTGGTCACACAGCTCCTTACTGCTGCCCTGTTCACGAATTCCGTGTCTGGTGAATGCGCAGAATAACTTGCGCACAGCTAGCTACTGCCCTGGTCAATTCTGAGTCCTCTGGTCTGAGGAAGCTCCAGGTGACCTGGTTAGTCATCTCTAGGGATTCAGTGCCTCCCCCCAGAAATCGCAGTCTTGGGCCAATAAATAGGGGGCATCTGAAGAGTATGTGGGCCACTGAGTCCACCTCACCTAATTGACATAGTGGGCAAATCCTTTGTGCCCGTGGAATTCCTCTGTAGCGCCCCTCCACTAGAGCTGAGGGAAAGGAATTTACTCTTAGCTTAAAAAACGGGATCCGTTTTTCAGGATCAGGCCAGGTGAAAAGATAATAATTATTGGGTGCTGAGGGTTTAAGACAAACATAGTATGGTGCAACCATCTGATCGGAGAGTAGGGCATTTTCTGTTTGTATTGTCTGATCCCTTACCCGCCTTTTGATCAGATTCTTGGACGCCTCTAGCCCCACCAATTTCAGGGACTCTACTGAAAACCCGAGTAGGCAAACTTCTTTCTCAACTGCCTGGCTCCAAGAGGACCCTAGACCCTCTTTGATCAGCAAGGCAGCAAGAGTGGGTTTACCAGAGGGATACAGAATCATTTTAACCCCAAAAATAACCAATGTTTGTAGGGCATAAGCACGAAGAGGCAAGCATAACGTCTCAGCCCTTAGGATGACCTGGGGTAGACCCCAAGGAGCACCCAGAATGGACCTTAGCAAACCATTTTGTATGCACTCAAGATGGGCTAAATAGGACAGACCCCATATGGGGAAAGCATAGAAAAATTGGCTCACCTCGTCACCTCCTCTTAAACACTTGCAAAAGCAGGAAACACAAGATATGTTTACTCCCACTGGATCCCCCAACTTCGGGTTTTCAAAAGCCTTTAAAAAGTCAGCATTGACCTGAAACAAAAGATAAAAAGTAAAATCACCTCCTGTGTCTGTATTTTTTTCCACATACTCTTTCCCTTCTCCCTCAGCCCCTCCAATGCAGTGCAACTTACCACAGGGTCTTCAGCCTGTTGGGTGTCTATGGGTTCATTTTCTGGCTCTGAGGTTTCAACTGATTTCTTTCCCGTATAGAGCCTTTAACAAGATCAAAGGGGGTACCACCCCAATGGTAAGCCATTGCAGTTTTTCTGTGTAAGTGGTAGTGATCGGCTCCCTGCTCTCTGTATCAGAAAATGATGGCCCTCTCTCTCATACCCCTAGGGGGCGGGACTACAGCGCCACAAACCTTTCTGATTGGTCAGATCTCTGCAACGAGGCAGGTTAGAACGATGAAACCTTCGCCGATTGGTTCAGCTCATGCTCCTGAGTCATTTGAAAACACATGACCCTCTTTCTGCGACTCATCCTACCCCAGAAACCCCACCCCATTGGACCCAGTTTTCTCCAAGACGGAGTGGGCTAGGATGACGAAACCTACGCTGAATGGTTCACCTCACTCTGCTGAGCTCGTAGAGGGGTTCGATGAACCAATCGCTGCAGTTCATCCTATCCCAAACCCCGCGCCATAAAATTGCTCCGATCCTCACAAAACCCATACCTACTGGTCCATCTCACTCTCCTGAGTTCATAAACGCATTACACGGCCCTCTTCAAAGGACCTTGTGGGTTCAAGGAGGCTGGAACCAAAGGATCCACAAGCAGAGCCCCCCCAAAGTCAAGCGTAAGGACCTTCTAGATTCAGGGGGCGGGAACCTTCGGTTCCCACCTCCCTGACCCGGAAGCATTACCCCCTTCTGCGTCACTTCCGCTTACCCATGTCACTTCTGTCCCAAGGTGGGACTTCCGGCCACAGGAAGGCAGGACTTCTACTGATGTAGGACCCCACATGACCTGTCAAACTGATAACGATCCGTTTGATGACTAGTGTCCCCCTTACTACTCACAGTACTCCAGATGAGGTCTGACCAGCGCAGAATAGAGTGGAACTATTACTTCTTGTGACTTGGAAACTATGCTTCTGTTAATGCAGTCTAAAATTGCATTAGCCTTTTTTGCAGCTGCATCACACTGCTGACTCATGTTCAGTTTGTGATCAACTACAACCCCTAGATCCTTTTCATATGTACTGCTGCCAAGCCAGGTACTACCTATCCTATACTGGTGCATTTGTTTTTTCTTATCTAAATGGAGAACTGTACATTTATTTCTGAATTTCATTTTGTTAGTTTTGGCCCAGCTTTTCATCCTGTCAAGATCAGTTTGAATCCTGTTTGTCTTCTAAGGTGTTAGCTATCTCTCAGTCTTGTGTCATCTGCAAATTTGATAATCATCCCCTCTACTCCTTCATCCAAGTCATTAACAAAGATGTTGAACAGTACTGGGCCTAGAACAGAGCCCTGCAGCACCCCTCTTGACACCTCTCTCCAGACTGATGAGGAGTCATTCATGAGCACTCTTTGAGCACAGTTCTGCATTTTACCAGCTTGTCAACAAGGATAACATAGGGGACTTTGCCCAATGCCTTGCTGAAATCAAGATATATTATGTCCATGGCATTTCCATGATGCACTAAACTAGCAACTTGATCAAAAATGAGATAAGATTAGTCTGGCATAACTTATTCTTGACAAACCCATGCTGGCTTCTAGTAATCACTGCATTGTTTTCTAGATGCTTACAGATTGACTGCTTTATAATCGGTTGGTTCTAGTATCTTTCCAGGTATCAATGTGAGGCTGACCGATCTATAGTTTCCCGGATCCTCCTTTCCCCCCTTTTTGAAGATAGGGACAACATTTGCCCATCTCCAGTCTACTGGCACCTCACCCGTTCTCCTAAAGTTCTCAAAGATGATAGACAGAGGTTCTGAGAGTACATCAGCAAGTTCCTTCAGTACCCTAGAATATAATTCATCAGTGCCTGAAGACTTGAACTCGTTTCGAGTAGCTAGGTATTCTCTGACCAACTGCAGTCCTTTCCCCTCATCATTCATGCTACTTCTGCCAGGTTGGACACAGTTTCCCTTCTGGGAGAAGACGGAGGCAAAATAAGAACTGTGTAGTTCGGCCTTCTCTTTGTCACCTGTTAACATTTCACCATCTTCACCAAGCAGCAGACCTACTGCTTCCTTTTTCTTCCTCTTACCTCTTACATACCTGAAAACCCCCTTTTTGTTGTTCTTAGCATCTCTCGCTAGCCTCAGCTCATTCTGTGCTTTTGACTTCCTGATACCGTCTCTACATGTCTAGGCTACTTGTCTGTATACGTTCTTCATGACTTGTCCCATCTTCCATTTCTTATATGTGTCCTTTATAATTCTCAGCTCATCAAAAAACTCTTTGTGCAGCCACATTGGTTCTTTAGATGGCTCCCATTTTTCTTTCTCATTGGAATTGTTTGTAATTGTACCCTCAGTATCTCATTTTTCAGAAACTCCCACCCATCTTTGACTCCTTTTATCTTTAGTTTATCTAACCATGGGATCCTGCCTAGCATTGCCCTGAGTTTATTAAAATCAGCTTTCCTGAAGTCCAAGGTACACGTTTGACTATGCTCACCTTTCTTTTTTCTCAAGATCATGAATTCCAACATTTCATGATCACTTCCCCTCAAAGTTCCCACTACCTTCTCATCGACCAAGTCTTCCCAGTTGGTTAGGATCAAGTGTAGGAGAGTCGACCCCCCTCGTTCCTTCCTCCACCTTCTGAAAGAAGAAGTTGTCAGCAAGACAAATCAAGAATTTACTGGACATTCCTTGCTTAGAAGAGTTTGTCTTCCAACTGATATTGGGGTAGTTGAAGTCCCCCATTGCTACTACTTCTTGCCTCCTTGAAAGATCTGCAGTCTGTTTTAGGAAGGCATCATCCATGTCTTCAACTTGGTTTGGCAGTCTGTAGTAGACTCTAACAATGAAATCTTTTTTATTTCTTTCACCTTTTGTTTTCACCCAGATACTCTCGACAGGACTTCTGCCATGTTCACTCTCTTTGATTTCTGTGCAGGTGTATACATTTCTGACACACAGTGCTACTCCCCCTCCCTTTCTGTTGCACCTATTCTTTTTGAACAGGGTATATCCTTCAGTTACTACATTCCAATCATACATTCCATATATGTCAAGAAGTAGGTTTTTAGGCAGGACTTGAATATGGACAGGGAGGCAGCCTGAAGCACCACCTCCGGAATTTGTTCCAAGCATAGGGTGCAGCAAGGTGGAAAGCACAGAGTTGGGAGTTGGTGATGGAGGAGAAGGGCACAGATAAGAGCATCTTGCCTGATGAAAGGTGATTAATGAGTAGGACTGCAATGCTCACTCTCATGGATTCCTGTGCAGGTGTATGCATTTCTCACATATAATGCCAGAATGTAGGAGGAAATAAGAGAGGAGAAGTACTGAGGAGCTGCAGAGTGAAGACACTTGTAGGTGAGTAGGAGGAGCTTCAACCATATGTGGAAGCAGATGGGGAGCCAGTGTAGTGACTTGAGGAGAGGGGTCACTTGCTCATAATGATGTACAAGGAAGGTGAGTCTTGCAGATGAATTTTGAATAGACTATAGTGGGGATAGGTGGCTCAGTGGGAGACCTGTGAGAAACAGGTTGCAGTAGTCTAAGAACAGTAGTCTGTGAGGAGAAAATGTATTAGAGTTTTAGCAGTATGTTCAGACAGGAAGGGATGGATTTTGGCAATATTATAGAGAAAGAAACAACAAGTTTTGGCAGCATTTTGGATATGAGCAGAAAGGGAGAGAGAGGAGCCAAAGGTGATCCCAAGCTTGTGGGTTGAGGGGACTGGGAGGATGACCACGTTGTCTACAGAGATGGAGAGAGGTGGGAGGGGAGAAGTGGGTTTAGGAGGAAAGATAAGAACTGCTGTCTTGGTCATGTTAAGTTTAAGGTGGTGGTGAGACATCCAGGCAATGATGTCAGACAGGCAGGCTGGGATTTGGGACTGAATTCTGGGTGAGAGTTCTGGTACAGAGAGGTAGATCTGAGACTCATCAGCATAAAGATGGTACCAAAAGCCATAAGAGGAGATCAGAGCACCAAGGGAACAAGTGTAGAGAGAATAGAGAAAGAGGGCCCAGCACTCTTCTCTTTTCCCATCCGCATAGGAAACTCCCATGAAAATTGCAATCAGAGCATTTTTAGACACGCATGATGAGCAATTCGTGCAAGTCTCAGGGGAGTTTTCAAATGTGCATTTGGAAACCCTCAATATCTAGGGTTTACAGATGTGCAGTAACACATGGACATTTTTGCAAGACTCGCAGGAGTGTAGTTTCACATGCAGGTAATTTGCAGGGTTTATTGCTCTCCCAGATTAATAGCATCTTGTCCAAAAACACCCTTGAATAAAATACTGGAAAATCTCTTGTCTGTACAGTAAAAGCACAGGCCCTAACTAGTCTATTTTTGGGACCACAGGCTGGGGCACAAGACTAGGTGTAAGATCACGTCCAGGGAGACATTTATTATTCATTTTATTTATTTTTGGCATTTGTACCCTGCACACCATCCTGTCTCAGGCAGCTCGGGGTGGCTAACAAAAATGAAGATTTTAAAATAAAATAAATAAAAAAAGAAAGAAATAAGCATATAAATATAAAAATATAAATAAATATAAATTATTTTTATTATTATTATGACATAGCAGGAGAGTTTATGCAGGATCAGGAGCCAAGGTCCAGCATGGTGGCGGATCAGGTTGCAGGATCCAAGGGTCACAGCGGGGCTCAACACACAGACCAAGGAGCAGGTCAGACAAGACAGGATGGACCTATAAAAGCCCTAAATGGCTTGGGCTCCAGGTAGAAAGACCACCTCCTCCCTCATGCCCTGTTGCAGCCTCTGAGGTCAGCCAAGAGTGCCCTCTTGCAGGTACCTCTTATGTCTAAAACTGTTGTTTTCAGCAGTGCTGCTTTGTGGCAGAGTCTGACTGTGTTGCAGCAGTTTTGCAACACTTGCCCTGAGGACTGTAAGCGCCTCAGAATCCTCTAGACTATCAGATGGCACACATGGTGAACAGGCTTTCTCTCCTTCAGGGCCTGAAACGTCATGGACCAGGCCACACCAGGGTTTGCTTTCTTGAAGCACAGTTAAATGTTCTTTAGATAAGAACATAAGTAGTGCCATATTGGGTCAAACCAATGGTCCATCAAGTCCAGCACCCTGTCTCCAACAGTGGCCAATCTCTTTCTTTGGGTGAAGAACCCAACAGGTCACAATGGGCAACCCATTTTCTGTTGTTCCAGCCCCCAACAGTAAGCTTACTTCCCCAAAACTTGTTTGGCAAATAGCCATTAATGGACCTATCCTCCAAGCACTTATCCAATCCCCTTTTAAAACTAGCTACACTACAGGCCTTGGCCACTTCCTCTGGCAGTAAATTCCACATGTTAATTGTGTGCTAAATGAAAAAAGACTTATTTGTTTTAAATCTGCTGCCAGTTAATTTCATGGAGTGACCCCTTGTTCTAGTACTGTTGAGAGGGTAAATAACCGCTACCTATTTACGTACTTTACACCACTCATGATTTTATAAACTTCCATCATATCCCCTCTCAGTCATCTCTTCTCCAAGCTAAAGAACCCTAACCTATCCAGCCTCTCTTCAAATGGGAGCCATTCCATACCCATGATCATTTTTTGCTGAACTTCTTTGCACCTTTTCTAGTTTTACTATTTCTTTTTTGAGATGGGGTGACCAGATCTGCACCCTTTTCAAAGATGGTGCCTGCAGGGCTGAGCATGTGCAGAACAACCACTTGACCCTGCTGGTGCCATCTTTGAAAAGGGTGCCCAGGGTTTGAGTATTGCTCTGCACATGCTCCAGCTCTTTTCCTCCCTTCTTTTTAAACTGCAGTGCCAGGAAGCCCAGCAGTGCAGTAAGGAATGTCGGGACCCGATCCCCCTCCCCCTCATCACAGCAATGCGGAGCGGACCCCAGAGATGCTCAGGGGGCTTGCCTTGCTCCCTGCTCACCTCTGGGGGCCCTGCTGCCCCCCACCCCTTGAAGTCTCATCAAGGTGGTGTTTCTTGTTTCATCTCGTCTCAAGGCGAAACGATGGGCACCCCCTTCTCGCTAAGAACTGGTGAGGCCAGCGAGACAAGTTTCACCCCTTCACAAGATCCTCCTGCAGTAGATTCGATCAGTGGTGATGGATGGTTATGCATCATGCCTGAGAGTCTTGAAATGTGGTGTTCCCCATGGTTCAGTTCTTTCACCCATGTTGTCCAACGTATATGTGCAACCCTTTGAGGGCATCATGACAAAGCATAGGATTGAGTATTATCAATATGCGGATGCTACGTAACTGTATCTCTCTTGCCCCTTGCCTTTGCTATGGTGGGCCCCTCAATGTTGAACTCGCTCCCGCCAGATGTCCATCTCAGTTCCCCTCTCCTCATCTTTAAACAATACCTGAAAACGTATTTGTTTTCCAGCTGCTCTTAGGATCCACTTCTGGTTTCCCTTAACGTGTTTTCTCCTCCCTCTTTATCTACCTCTTTTAAACTGTTTTAAATTGATTTCTCTTTTAAATGAATTTTATATTGTTTTATTTTCTGTTGTAAAGCACCGTGAGCACCATTTGGGGGAGCATTATAGAAATCAAATATTTATTAATTATTATTATTATTATTATTATTAATAATAATAATAATAATAATAATAATAAAATGCATCGTTTTGATTCTGATTGTTTTGAGCTAACCAGCTTTGTCCACTGCTGCCAAGGTTAAAAAGCCATCCTCCCCTGGGAGCCCACTGGGCTCATTCTTTTCAATACAGGGTGGGACCAAGCATGACGTCAACCGGTTTTCCCTGTTTTGTTGTTTTTAAATGATTTCAGCTACACAGAGAAATCTACACAGCTCCAGAGAAGTGAGGGTGTTTGGCATCATCTGAACTCTCTGAAAACAATCATGCCTCACATCTCTCCTCTCGTTCCTATTTTTGTGGGGTGGAGTCGAACACGATTCTCCACCAGTCTTTCCAATGCACTGAACAGGTTTCCATGTTTTGAATTCCAGGCCTTTTTTGCTTTCAACTTCTCTTCACTGCACCCTCACACTGGGCATCTTTAAATGTAACGTTGATTGGGTGGCAAATAGCTTCAGCACATGTTTGAGCATTGTGTGTAAGCAGCATAATGATCTGAGTGAATATTGTTTTGTCCACATGTTGGGCTCCCAGTAAAATGGGATGTCAACATGATGGAATTGCTATCTCAGCTCATGTGTTCCCTGCGAACATATCCTTTAAATTATCATTACCTTTAAAGATAGTGTTACCTTTAAGGATATCGAGTGGTGTGTTTGCATCAACTTCTGGTTATTGGATCAATAAAGTACTGTGTTTTCTGGAGGGGACTCAGGTCTGCTCTGGCTGGCTCTTTCCTGTCCATCTCTATCCTCATGAAGCACAAGCATTATTTCCCTCAAAGGAAACAACATTAATAAAGGTGCCAGTTGAAAGGGAGTTGTAAACTCGTTTTTTCATTTGTTTACTATGAAAGCACTTCTGAAATTACCTCCCGTTGCAATGATGTTTGCATTTTCCTGCAGCAACAACCTCTGCAAGGGACATTACCATCTACTCTGCAAGACAAAGCACAGAAGAAAGTGCTTTCACAGCTGCTTAGAAATCCCATCCTTTAGAGGCTGCGCCTCCATTCTGAGGAAACATAAGGAGGGGAATACCTGTTGCCTCTGTAATTGGGTGCATGTCTAAACACATTTGCAGGCCCTTGCCGTATGAACAAGATTGGCAGGTGATACCCACAAGAGAGCACCCCCAGCTGACTGCAGGGGTCCCAGTGGAGCATGGTAGGAAAGGCAGTCTTTTAGATATGTGGGGCCCAGGCTACTAGGGCTTTAAATGTCAAAACCAGCACCTTGAATTGTGCCCAGAAAGCTATAAGAAGTCAGTGCAAACCACAAAGCACAGATGTAATGTGTTCACAGCAACCCACCCGCAAAACGAACCAGGGTGCTGCATTCTGTACCAGCTGCAGCTTCCAAAAGGTGCATTGCAGTAATCTAGCCTTGAGGTAATGAAAGCATGGATGATGGTGGCCAGATCTGAATAAAAAAGAAAGCCTCCTCACCAAATGGAGCTGGTGAAAAGTGCTCCTGGCCACTGCTGCAACCCGATGTTTCAGGAGCAGCAAGGGGTCCAGAAGTACTCAAAGGCCGCAAACCTGGGTAACAAGAAGAGGCCAGACTCAAGGAGTCCCTCCCAATCTCCTCCAAGACACAGGGTCAGCCAACCATCATCACTTCAGTCTTGCCTGGACTCAGCTTCAATCAGCTCTCCCTCATCCAGTCCCCAACATATCATTTTGCCCCCAATAATACAGGATTAAAAAGTGAAGGTGAGCTAGCAAGCATGTGTTTTCCTCTCAAGGTGACAAAGGTGTTTACCACAAACTCATCCCAAGAGCTTAATTTATAGGGGGGCTTGCCAGGACTCAGCTTTGGCAATTAAATATGGGGAGGGAGGTTGAGCCCTGGCAAATATTCCCACTAGAAGTGTGCACCTCAAAATGTGAAAGGCCATGAAAATATTGATATTGACCATTTCACGGTTGGAAATGAAAGCCAGGAAAAAATCTGGCTTATTTGGGTTTTCATCAATGACTTTCCTGCCCACCTCCAATGATGGTCATCATATAGATTAAATCACAAGAATCCCTCCTTTTTGGTCAGCTGCAGAAATGCAGGTTAGTCTAGTGGTTGGGTTGCTAGACACTAGGGCTCAGTCCACTGCTCTGACAAGCTCTGGGCCAGGAGGCAAGGTTTCTGGGGCAGATGTGGGCTCTGGCAGTGGCAGCTTCCCCTGTAGGAAAAACTGTGGCAAAACTGTTTAAAAAACAAACAAACCCCGCGCTGCCACTTATGACAGCTACAGCAGCCTCTGAACTGCTGCAGAGGCTGCTGTAGCTGTCACTGAACTTGTTCGCCCGTCGGGGACCCACCCACTCCGCTAGTAGAGGAAGTGGGTCCCCGAAGGGACAAAAAGGCTCAGCTGCTCAGTCGCCCAAAGCATTTTCCTATGGAAAACACGATTTGGGCGGCTGAACTCCTCTGTCCACAGCACGCATGGGACGTGCTGTGGAGGGAGGGGCAAAGCCTTTCCATTGCACTCAATGGGCGCAATGGAAGATCTCACCAGGGCAGTCGCGCTGACAGCCCTGGCGAGATAGCTTGATTCAGGGGACTGAGGAAGGGGGGAAGCGCACATCCGTGCTTCCTCCCTGCCTCAGTCAGTCCCCCGAGAGTCTTAGTGCGCCTGTGCGCAGTGCGCCAGTTCCTACTCCCTCTGCCTCCTGAAGGAGCAGTCAGAAGGCGAGAAGAGCAGTCTGCAGGTAAGCACTGCCACTGACTATGTGGGGGGAGGGATCAGTCACTGACTGATCCCTACCCCCCCATTGCATTCACCACCCTAGGTGCTGAGCCTGTTTCCCCCCCCGCACCCACCCCTAGGCTGTTCCCCCCACCCCGCACCCTAGGCTGTTCCCCCATCCCCATCCCGC
>QEPC01008345.1:838151-860719 GCA_003113815.1 Sphenodon punctatus | reverse complement strand
GGGGGAGGGAAGGGTCAAAGCCTACCTGCTGTCTCTGTGAATGACAGACAGCGCGGGGGAGTATCTCTCTCGGGGGACATGAGGCAGTGAGGAAGCACGCATGCGCGCTGCTCCCCCTTCCTCTGTCCCCCGTGCCAAGCTATCTCACCAGGGCTGTCAGCGCGACGGCCCTGGCGAGATCTTCCATTGCGCCCATTGAGCGCAATGGAAGGCTGTAGCCCCTCCCTCCACAGCACGTCCCATATGTGCTGTGGACGGAGGAGCTCAGCTGCCCAAATCGCGTTTTCCATAGGAAAATGCTTTGAGCGGCTGATTTTTTAGCCTTCTGGGACCCACTCCTCTGGAGTGGATCCCAGAAGAGAAGTCAAGCCGCAGCAGCCTCTGCCTTGCCTTTGCTTCAGAGCGGAGGCTGCTGCAGCGCTGTGGTCAGTTTCAGTGAAACTGACATGAAACTGACCACACTGCTGCAGCAGCCTCCGCTCTGAAGCAAAGGCAAGGCAGAGGCTACTGCGGGCGGCGGGGAGGTTTTTTTTTTTTTTACTATGAGCAGTGGCGCGGCGCCTGGCGGGGCACTTGGGGGGTCAGCACCCCCAATTCCCTGGAAGCTGAGAAGCACCTGTGAAGATGTCTGCTGAGTCTGCCACCTCCTTCCTGCTCTCCACCCTCCCATTCCTGATAATTCAATATTGGGAGATCCCCAGAGACGGCTCTGTCCCCCAAGCTGCCAGTCCCAGACAAGGTAAGAGAGCTGAGGCGGGGACAGAGTGGCTTCCTCCTCCTTGCCTCCCCCCATCAGGACCAGGTATTTTGATTTTCAAAATTCTTGTGTTTCTCTGTGACAATCCATCTGATTCTCATCTCGTTCTAGTTTGCAAGAATGAGACAAGAATTTTGATTCTTGTCAAGAAACACAAGAAAGCAAGAATCAATTTTCAGACTCACCCCACCCTCACTGTCTCACTCTCATTCTACTACTTTCAGATTTCCAAAGGGGCTGCCACTCAGCTGGCCCAACTCTTGGACTTGTTATCTACAAACTCACAAAGAAAAGCTGCTCCTCAAACACAGGCCAGAGGGATTTGTGAGGAAGGGTGACCCGTAGTGTCCTACAGGCTGCAGGCCTGGCTGGGAGAATGGAATGGACACTGCACTGAAATCCGACAGAAAGATTTGTGCAAAACGAGCACCATTTGTATTTCCTTCTATAACAGAGAGTAGAGGCAGACCGGGGGGATGCTGAGTTTGTAGAGCTGGCTGCTAGGAGCCTCCATCTCATGTAAGCACTGTGGATGAACTGGAAAATGTTTCATGCCTACACATTATGGATGCAGGGGCTCAGTCTCAGTGTGGGGACTGAAGCAGAGGGGAAGGACAATGAATATTGGAGGTAAAATTTGAAAAGTGCTTAATTGAGCTCAGAATTTAAGAGTAATTTGACTGTCAATGAGCCTTGGGATCTGGGGGCTTCTCAAACTCTCTAGGAAGTACTGTTGTGGGTCCATCATCAGGGCACCTTGGCCTCCCTGTTGTTTCCTAAATAAAAGTTGCTAATGCTGAATGAAAACTGATGGCAAAGGCTCCTCCCCACTCTTCTTTCTGTGATATCTGGGCAGAGACACTGCACCATGCCATTGCAGATAAGGGGTTAATGGTGCCTTTTCTTGTCATCTGACCATTTGAGTTCCATTCTGACACTGGGGACCATATTCATAATAAAATAAATAATTTTATTTCTATAGCCCTCCCCACCCCTACCAAATGGTGCTTGGAGCACTTCACAACATAATGATAAAACATAAAATCTATTTAATATATAAATCGAATTAAAATCATTTTAAAAGGGAAAGGTAAAAAGGGAGGAGAAATCACATTAAGGGGAACCAGAAGTGGATCTTTAAAGCACCTAGAGAACAAGTAAATGTTCAGGTACTTTAAAAAGGTGAGGCGGGAGGAACTGAGATGGATATCTGGAAGAAGCTAGTTCAACACTAAGGAACTTGCCACGGCAAAGGCGTGACTATCTGTTCACATAAGGCGCAATGGAGGAATCTCCAAACAGCAGGTGGTTTCTGAGCACAGATAACCATCAGTACATGGCTCCAGGAGCAGGTTTCAAATATAGCCAGGGCCTGTGCCATTCAGGGACTAAAAATTAGCAGCATAATCTTTTAAATTCAATATGTCACTCTACTGGCAACCAATGGTGGGCATAATATGAGGACAGCTGCCCAAACCTGTAAGCAGCTGCACTGCCACATTGTGAACAAGCTGCAAGTGACAATGAAGCACCACTGGAAGCCCACAGAAAAGGAGTTACAATACTCAAGCCTCGTGGTCACCAGGTCATGGGTCACTTTGGCAAGGTCAGACTAGGCTAAATAAGGGTGTAGTTTACATAGATTGCATAGCTGAATAAAGTATCTCCAAACCATGTCCGATACCTGAGGTTTCATGGATAGAGCATGGTCAAAAATAACACCCAAGTTCCTTACCTGGCCCACTACCTCCACCTGAACATTCTCAACATGCAAGGGCCTGAGGGGGACAGGGGTATCCTCATGAGCAGTCTTGGTGCTTTTACCCATTGCCTGACTGCAGTGGGGGACTGGATGAGGGTGAGTCGACTGAAGCTGAAACCTAAGAAGACTGAGGTGATGATGGATGGCCGGTCTTGTTCCCTGGAGGAGATTAAGACTCCTCTTATTGATGGGGTCCGGTCCCCTCTGGTTGATAGGGTTTGCAGTCTTGGAGTGCTTCTGGATCCTTTGCTGAGCCTGGATTACCAGGTCACAGTGGTGGCCAGGAGCACTTTTCACCAACTCCATCTGGTGAGGAGGCTGCAACCTTTTCTTTCGGACTTGGACCTGGCCATTGGCGTCCATGATTTCATCACCTTGAGGCTACACTACTGCAATGCGCTCTATGTGGGACTGCCCTTGGTGATGATTTGGAGGCTGAAACTGATGCAGAATGTGGTTGCTCGCCTCCTTAAGGGGACACATCACCGTGAGCACATAACACCGGTGCTCCATTTGTTGCAATGGTTTCCGATAGTCTTCCTGGCCCAATTCAAGGTGGTGGTGATGACCTTTAAAGCCCTAAACAGTCTAGGCCCCATCTATCTGAGGGATTGCCTGACTCCCTGTGTCCTGTCGCAGCCTCTGCGATTGGCTGAGGGCATCTTCCTGGAAACTCCATTTTTTGGCTGGGTCTCAACTAGGGCTGCACTGAATAGGCCATCCGGGTACTCAGATTGAATTCTGAAGTCCTGAATACCTGAACTGGGTACTTGGCCGAAACTCAGATCTTTTTCTGAGGACCTGGAATTTGGAATTTGGAACTCCGGACCTTAGAAATCCCCGGAACTCAGAAGTTCAGAACTCTTTCCTTTAATGATTTTAAAGTGCACCCACTTAAAATCATTATGCCATTCAGTGCCCCAAAAAGCAGGCTAGCAAGAGTGAGACAATCACTTAAGAAGACAAACCCAAACAGTGCAACTGCATGCAGAAAGCCAAAAAAAGCGAGCAGTACTGACAGCATGGTTCACTATCAGTAGTGCACCTACTTTAAAGTCATTATGCCAACCAAGCAGTGCCCAGAAAAACAGGTTAGCAAGAGTGAGACAATCACTCAAGAAGATAAACCCAAAAAGTTTAACTGTGGGCAGAAATAAAAAAAAATCCCAGTAGTAGTGTACCCCCACAGAATGGCCCACTATCACCAGTGCACCTACTTTAAAATTATTATGTCAACCAAGCAGTGCCAAGAAAATCAGACTAGCAAGACTGGGACAATTGCTCAAGATGACAAACACACAAAAGCGCAACTGCTCGCAGAAATGTTTTTTAAAAAGCTAGCAGTAGTGTACCCACAGCATGGGCAATCATCAGCAGTAAGTGCATGCACTTTAAAATCATAATGCCAACCAAGCAGTGTCCAGAAAAGCAGGCTAGCAAGAATTGTCTTAAAAAGACAAACCCACAAAAGTACAACTGCAGGCAGAAATTTTAAAAAAGCCAGCCCAGCAGACACAAGAAAGAAACCAGACGTTCACCCCCCACAGACACACACACAAATAACCTCCATTGTGCCTGCCCAGTGCCCACCTATGCAAAGCAAGCCCCCTCCCTTGGCACACACCATATTATTTTAACCAGAAAGAAAGTATATCTCCCCTGTGCCACAGTGGTCAGTCACATCTTGGCAAAGTTGAAGCTACAGACAAAGTACAGCCACAGTGCCCAGAAAAACCACAGCAAAAGTGATCCCTCTCTGGCCTTCTGGATGCCAACTTGCCAATAAGTAGTGCAAGCAGCAGCAGCAGTCAAACTTTAAGTATATTAGACACTGGTGGCAACTCTCTGCATTGCCCCTAGTATATGGACAGCCCAGGTTAGGGGAAGTGGAGCTAGGCAGATCCCTCTGGCCACCATGGTATCAAGCAGTGCGAGTGTGCAAGCAGCAGGCAGCAGTGGCACCTGCTTATTTTTTTAAAAAGGCATGGAATTGGTGTGACACTGGTAATTTGGACAGCCCAAGCGAGGGGAAGTGGAGCAAGGCAGAGATCCCTCTGGCCTCCATGGTGCCAAGCAGCAGACAGCAGCAGTGTGGCACGCACTTATTTTTTTTTTAAAGAAACCATGGCATGGTGGAAACAAGTAACCCCCATCCTCCAGCATTGCCCCTATGAACAGGCCATGCCAAAACGTGTCCCGTGGCTTATCCATCACTCAGCTGTCCCCTCCCATATCCCCGTACTACCAAATATGGTACTAAGTTTCGTTTCCTAGCTCAGAATAGTTAGGGTCAACCATCTGGGTCACTCCAGTCACACATGCAATGACGCTAGCACTCGAATGAGCCTTCTGAAGTTTTCTGACGTTTTCTGGAGACCGGTGTTGGTACCCGTAACTTCAGAACTTGGAAATTCAGAACTGAGGACTGGAATACCCGGTGAATTCTGACGTTTTTTGAGGCCCGAGCTTTAGCACTAGTCTCAACTATGAGGAGGGCAAAGGGTGGTCACACCTTTGCTATGGAACTCCTTCCTCCAGGAGGTCTGCCTGTGTTCAAGCCTGGTGGCCTTTTGGAGACAATGTAACACCATTTTCCTCCATTGGGCTTTTGGCAGCGGGGACTGAATTTTGGAAGGGGGCATTAATTTAAGGGGGAGGATAGGTTGAGGTTGGCTAGGGGATGGGGAGTTTTGGTGTGTAGGTTACCAGGTTTTTGGTAGCTAGGGATTTGGTGGGACGGGATGGTGGGAGGTATAGAGGTGGATTGGGTGGGGTATTGTTTTTTTGTTGGTTTTAATGGGTTTTTTTCTGTTTTTATGATTGTGAGCTGCCTTGAGCCTTTGTGGGAAGGGCAGTATAGAAATGTGAATGAATGAATGAATGAATTAATTAATTAATTAAAACTGTCCTTCCCCACCAGCATCAACTCAGTATTCCCCATACTGAGCATGAGGTAGCTCTAATGCATCCAGCTGGCTATATCAATCAGGCATTACTCAAAGGCAGAGGCTGAGGTGGTAGGGCTCATGGGTCAAGATATATACAGTTGTGTATCATCAGTGCACTGATGATACTCAACCCAATGCTTGGTCATAACATTCCCAAAGTGTTGCATGTATACGCTGAATAACTCTCTGAGCTTAGTGATGCCCTTTCCCTTGCCAATGACTGCTATTATGCCACATTAATTGAATCCCACTCCCACAACCCATGCTGTCTCTTCTCCACATTTGCTTCCCTCCTGAAGCCTCCCTGTCTTCCCACCCCTTCCCCACTCCCTGTACAGAACCTCCTCCACTTCTTCAACAAGATTGATAAACTCCGCCTTGCAATCGCTTCTCAACCCTCTCCCTCCTCCACCTCATTCCCTGATATTCCCCCTCCTGATACTCCCTCTCCTGCCTCCCTTCTCCCCAGCTTCTTTTGATGAGGTCACCTCCCTCATCTCTTCATCCAACCCTTCCACTTGCCCCCTTGATTCCATTCCCTCTCACCTTCCAAAGTAGATTGCCCCCATCGCTGTGCCTTCTCTGCTGCTTCATCAATCTCTCCCTCTCTATTGGGTCATTTCCATTGGCCTTCAAACACGCTAATGTCTCCCCTACCCTTAAGAAGGCCACTCTTGACCTCTCTGACCCTTTGAGCTATCGCCCCATTTCATTCCTACACTTCGTTTCCAAGCTCCTGGAGTGAGCTGTCTATACACACTGTCTGGACTTCCTTTCTTCAAATTCCTCCCTCAACCCCTCCAATCTGGCTTCCGCCCTCTCCATTTGACTAAAACTGCCCTTGCCAAAATAACCAATGACCTTCTCTTAGCTAAGTCTAAGAGTCTCTACTCTGTTCTTTTCCTCCTTGATCTTCCTGCCACATTTGATATTGTCAATCATGGCCTCCTCCTGGATTCACTACACTCCCTTGGTTTCCGGGACACTGTTCTCTACTGGTTCTCTTCATATCTTTCGAATCACTCCTTCAGTGTTTCTCTTGCTGGTACCTCCTCTTCATTGCTTCCCCAAGGCTCTCCATGGGAGTTCCCCAAGGCTCTGTCATGGGCCCCCTTCTCTTCTCACTTTACACTTTTTCTCTGGGTAAACTCATTGAAACCCATGGCTTCCAGTATCACCTGTATGCTGATGACATGCAACTCTCTCGACTCCTACACTCTCCCCCTCCATCCAGACATATATTGCTGATTGTCTTGCTGACATCTCTGCCTGGATGTCTCATTGCCAACTCAAGCTTAATACGGCCAAGACTGAACTCCTCATCTTTCCCCTGAAACGCTCCCTTCCTACTTCCCTCTCAATTTCCATGGAGGGAGTCACCATCCAGCCGGTCCCTCAGGCTCGTAGCCTGGGATTCATCTTCAACTCCTCCTTCTCCTTTAAGCTTCAGATCCAGACTGTTGCTAAATCCTGTCATTTTGCTCTGTACAATATTGCTAAAATCCAGCCTTGCCTTATTGTTGTCGCTGCATTCCAGTTGCCTGGCTATCCTCCTCTACTTTCTATACATTGGTTCACAAACTGAGCTTGACCTTTCTCATTGGGCGCCAATGTCACGGGTTGGAGGTTCGCCCCTCCACTTTACCGGGTTTGAGTGACTCAGTTTCTCTCACTCACAGCCCACTTGAATCAGTTTTCTCTCTCTGCCTGATTCAAGCCTGCAGCAGGAACAACCCCTTTGTCACCCAAGGGCCTGATCCTTCCCGTTTACAGACTCTTTCTCTCTGGGTTCGCAAGAGCTTGAGAACTCTTGTTGTTCACTTGTGTTCCAATGTTAGACACAGACACTTCTTCATAAAGATAAGAAGTAAGTTTATTGATTTACATAAGCAAGATTGTTGATGCAGAGTGGTTACTAGAAATCAAAGGTAAATATAACGCATTCCTAACCTATACTGGTTGAGTTCCTAAATAAGGATCTTACTCTACCAAGGTCCATAAGCTCTTCTCAGTCCTTGATGTAAGTGACTGGGTCTTCAGACTTAGAGTTGCTAGAAAGCAAAGTCCTGGTCTCAGTCCATAGTTTGGCTCAGCCCTCCTGGCTGCAAGATGTTGAGTGAGTTCCCGATAGTCTCTCTCTTCCCCTCTGGGGTACAACTCCTTATATCCCCAGGAGGAAGCCCCTCGTATCTTCTCGAGACTTTTAGAATTCCTTTTGTTCTCTTTTATCAGCTTTCTGTGTCTCTTGCATGTAGGCAATGGCTGCCTGCATTAGCATTTTTAATGTCTCTGGTCATCCGTCTGGGGCGAATCAACAAACTGTTTTTCCATTTCCTGGAGCTTGGTCAAGTGTCACAGTCTTGATTTGAGTTTTACAGTTCTTAATTGTAACATTACATACATGTGGAACTTTTTGCTTTACATATTTACTAGACTTATAGTCTACACGTAGGGCAGTAACACATGTGTGTGACCCTATGTTCCTCCATGACAGTCACCTCTCACCTTGACTAGTGTAGCTTCCTCCTTAATGGCTTCCCTTGCTCTGATCTGGTCCCCCTCATCTCCATTCAACGCTCCTCAGCCAAAATCATCCACCTTGCCCGTCACTTTGACCATGTACAGTCCCTCCTCTCCACCCTGCACTGGCTCCCTCTACGGGAATGCATTCAGCACGAGCTCCTGGTCTTCACCTTCAAGACTCTTCATGGCCTTGCTCCCACAAATCTCTCTGCTCTTTTATCCCGCCATGCTTCTATCTGGGAGCTTCGCTTCTCCTCTGCCCCCACCCTCACCTGCTCGTGAACCCCTTGCTCTTCTAAACGTCTTCACCCCTTCTCCCTTGCTGCTCCTCATGCCTGGAACTCCCTCCCTGGATAGATTCCCTCCCTCCCTCCCTTTCAACTTTCAAATCCCTCCTGAAAACCTACCTCTTCCATCAGGCCTTCCCTAGCTTGTCATGGGTGATACTGCATCCTTTCTCCCTCACTCAGAACCTTATTCCTTGTATAACTGAAGCATGTGAGCCTGCAACTTCTCAACCTCATGAATGTACTCTTGTCTTTTCTGATGTTTACTTCTCCCTCATATCACCCTCCCTTGTCTCTCAGATTGTAAGCGCCTTAGTGGTAGGGATCTGTCTTTGACTGTGGAGTGTACAGTGCCAGGTACATTGCTGATGCTATATAAATAATAATAAAATAAATAATAATAATAATAATAATAATATAAAATGGGTGAAAAAATAGGACCTTGGGGAACATCGCATTTCAAGTCTCTAGAGGATGATACTTACTCATCATCACTGATTAACTCCATTCCACTACATGTGACTCAAACCACCAACCAGCAGCTCTCATTACACCAGTGACATTCCCCAGTCACTGAAATGGCAACCCATGGTCAATTGTATCAAATGTTGCTTTAAGCTCCAACATGACTAAAATGGCCAGCTCTCCTCTATCTAAAATCATCAGCAGATCATTCATCACCCTGACAAATGTGGTCTCTACCCTGTGGGATGGCTGGAACCCAGACTGAAATTTCTCCAAGGCATTATTTGAGTCCAGATGCCTTTGCAGTCATACTGCCATGGTCTTCTCAATCACCGCCCCACCCCATTGGAAACTGGGCAATAATTGGAAAGCACTCCAACATCAAGAGATGGTTTCTTGAGGAGGGGGTGAACGTCCACATGTTTAAAGCCGTCTGGGACCCTCCCCTCTACAAAGGAGGCATTAGCATGCCCATCAATAAAGGTATCACTGCACCAGCACTTGTCTTCAACAACCAGGATGAACATAGCAACCAAACTGTCTACATTATTTCATCATGGTTCTGCTCCTCATCATTCTGCTCATTCCTGTCTTGGATGATCCCTTAATATGAGGGCCAAAAGGTGCTCTCTCACAATAATCCCCTCTCCAAAGACAGGAAGCCAACACAGAGCAGTGCCCATCCAGCTTCCCCCATGGGGGGGAGTGGTGTAGTGAGAACAGGGTTTGTGGTACAAGAAAACATGTACTTAATATCCTTGCATCAATCAACATGGGTTTGGTTGCACTACAAATCATTTTCTCGCATCATCCTCTATGGAAGAAGTCAACATTGAATGGGTTCCATATTAGCTTCCCTGGCTGGAGGATTGTGGGAGAAAGTGTCTTATGGCTAATTCACAGAAAAGTCTTTTGGAGTGAGTCATGCCGTATCCCCAAATGCTAGGCACTACTGTGCTCCTTGATGACCCTACGTTCCTTGCCACCTAGTACAAAGGGTCTACTAGCATGAATTGGATTCTGACAAATAGCAAGATTGATATGTAATTTGATTAACCCAGAGCAAATTTCAATCCCAGATACATCATTTCCTAGTATTTGGTCACTTCTTACCTCTGAGTGAACATAGAAGTGTGGAAAGAAAGTCCTGGAGAAAGTGATATCTGCCTCCACACAATGCTCTGTCGTATTTTTGGATCACTGCATGAAGGGATACCACAAGGGCATTCCTCCATACCCTTTGCATAGTAGTAAATTCCACATGGATCTAGGGAAGGAGAGGGACCAGTAAAATCAGGGGAATCTGCAACTGTGTGAATGTTCTACTACTGAGCAAGACAAACACAGATTAAGGAACAAATGGTGAGTCTTCAGGGGTAAGAGGGTTGTGTAAATGAGCCCTAAATATCCTCAGAAACTGTCAAATTTTGAGTCCCTGACCAGTATTCCATTTCATATGTGAAAGGCATTAGCCTTGCTGACCATCGGGCAATCCAAGCTCCTGCTCGTCCAAGTCTTTTTGTTATTGAAAGTGTCATTAAAGGGTTGTGATCTGCACAGAGGGCCCCAAAGGTAAGTCCCCCACTTTTCTGTGGCCCAGATACAAGTAAGTGCTTCTTTTTCAATAGCTGAATATGTCTTCTCAGGGTCTGAAAGTGTTTGTGATAGGGGTATGAATTTTAATTTTCATTATGTAAAATAATGGGGAAAAACTGAAAAGCACATTTCCAGCGATAACTTTTTTTGTTTCTTATGCAATTCTGATGAAACTTGGGGAGGTATTACCCTCAATGGAAGGCAATATGTATACCACATGTTAGAAAGATCGGATAAAGGGTACCGATTTTATAAGCAATTGAATTTTGTGATTTTAGAAAAATCTATTTACACATTTCTGACCACAACTTCTTTGTCTTCCATCTAATTTGCATGTAACCTGGGAGGATTATGACCCTCCACAAGATTAACATCACTGCCAAATTTCAGAAATATTGGATAATGGGTCCTGATGGCATAAGCCATTAACTTGAAAATGCATTTCTGGCTGTAACAGTTTTATAATAGGATTATTTACAAGACATTTGGCAGAAATGTATCCCACACCTTCATTGTCATCTCTTTCAAAATACAAGACAATTTGATAAAGGGTCCCAATTTTATAAGCAACTAAAGTTGTCCCCTTGAAGACCATTATTCAGATAAATAGCAGCACATGCAGTGCCAGTCAGAGGCAGGCACCTAACATGGCAGGGGGAGGGAGGCTGTAGGAGGGAAGATGTGGAGCAACCTGACAGACTGACAGACACATTCACTGGCCAATTACTGCATGCTTCCAGATTTACAGGACCAATCGGTGGTAGCTTCAAGGCGGGCACAGGGGGGCAACTCTGAGGCGGACATAGAAGGGACATAACTGGGACATAGTTTACATATCTAGGCTGGCCAATTATAATCACAATCACATCCAGCAGCACTGTATCAGAGGACATAAGAGAATCTCTATTGGCTGAAAGCGAAAACAAAAACAAAATTTTGTTATTTATGAAAACAAAAACAAAAGATTTAAATAACAAAAACAAAAACGAATAATGACATGGGTCCCTGGTGCATACCTTCATGAAGCAAATGCAACAATTTTCTCTGTATTATCCTCATGTAGTTGAATAAGCACTGTTCCTAGCCTATAGTCAGAGGCATCCATAATCACAATGGCAGGTAATGCAGGATCAAACAAAGCAAGTTCAAGGCTGTTTGCAATCAAAGCTTTCACTGTTTTAAAACTGGCTTGTGCATCCGCTGTCCAAGACAAGCTGGAAGTTCTACAAAACAGTGCTCTTAATGGCTGTACGATCTTAGCATAGCTAGGTATATATTTTGCAGGCCATGCTGTAGGGTTTAAGAAAGAACATAGAACTTGTAGATCTTTTGGTGGTGGTGCTTTTATAACTGCCATGACATGACTTAGGTCAGGTTTCAGGTCTGTCTGAGGAATTACATACCCCAGGAACAACAATTCTGGCCCTTTTTACACAGGCCGCGGTGCAGGGGGTTGGTGTGTGCCACGGTTGGTGTGATCTGGGTGGGTGGAAGGTTCTGACGGGCACACACCAGCATACACCAATCTCCCCCCACCACCACCCATGGAGCCTCCTCCCCTTTTTTCAGATCACTCCGTGGTTGGGTGATGGGTGTAGATGGGTGTGCACAGAAGTGCACACACATGCCCCCCCCCAGCCGCAGCACGGTTCACATGGGTGACAAGCACCCATGAACACCCAGAAATCTGGGTGTAAAAAGGGCCTTTGTGTATCTTAACTGACATTTGGCCAAGTTCCGTTTCAACTCTGCTGTTTTGATGCGGTTTAGTATCGGCTGGAGGTGCTTTTCATGTTCTTCCAAATACAATATCACCATCCAGATAACACTGAACTCCAAGCTGGTTCTTAAGAATCAGTGACATCATTTTTTGAAAAGCACTAGATGTTAATGCAAGTCCATATGGGACCCATTTAAAATGGAAAAGTCCATCAAATGTTATAAATGCTGTGAGGTCTCTGCTGTCCTCATGTAACAGTACTTGGTGATGTGCACTCTATAGATCAAGAGTGGAAAACATCTTTGCTCTAGAGGTGTGCACCAGAGACCCATGTCATTTTTTGTTTTCATTTTTGTTACTTAAATCTGTCGTTTTCGTTTTCAAAAATGTCAAATTTTCATTTTTGTTTTTCTTTCGTTTTCGATTTCCATTGGTTTCAATGGAAAACACATTTTTAGCTGTAACGTTTTTGTTTTTCATTATATTTGGATGTCCCTTGGGGATTGTACCTCAAATGGAAGGCATTAAGTGGACCAAGTTCCAGAAAGATTGGATAAAGAAATCCGATTTTATAAGCAACTGAATTATGCTATTTTGCAAAGATCTGCATATACAGTCCTGGCTGTAACTGCTTTGTCTCCCATCTAATGTGGATGAAACCTGGAAAGTTTATACCCCTCCCCATGTTTAATATCGATGCCACCTTTCAGACTGGATAAAGGATCCTGGGGGGTGGGGGACCGTGTCTATTTCTATGTTCTGTACAACGCCAGGTACATGGCTGGCGCTATATAAATGTTTATTATAATAATAATAATAATAATAATAATAAAGGGTCCTGGTGGTATATGCAATTAACCTATAAATATATGTCTGACTGTAACATCTTTGTAGTCCAACCAGTGTACATGAAATTTGACAGGACTGTATCTCACATCTTCAGGATCATCTGTGCCAACTATCAGAAAGATGTGATAAAGGGTTCCAATTTTATATGCCTGCACAGCATATGCAGAGAATGAGCCTATGCCAGGGATTCTCTTACATGTCATTGGGTGTTTTTACACACACATTTCTCCTGGATGTTTGCTGTTACATCCTGAACTTTCTGTGTGTCTAAATCACTCACCCAAATCTTAAACATCCGGATCTTTGAACTTCTGCGTAGAACGTCTCCCAGAACTTTTGTATGTAAAATGTTCTCCTGGTAAACTACTTTGCTCCAGGCAGCTGTGGTCAATTGGTTTCCATGGCAGCCTGTCATATCTACAGCTGTGGCTATTTTAGGCTGCCTCAGGGCAGTGTTTGTGTGAAGAATGCATCCAGGAACTGGCTCATGGGAGTGCGTGTGTGAAAAATGAATCTGGAACTTGTAGACTTGTAAACCCAGAAGATTGAAAAATCCATAACTTTAACGTGTGTGTAAAAATGCCCACTGTGATATAAGATTAGTTTATGATGCCAATTGCCTGGCAGAAATGGGTGAAAAGGGCCAACTACATGGGGGCTGTGAGGCTCAGAACTTTCACCATATAAAGCTCAAGTCCAGGAAGGGTCTTTCTCTTTTCAAGTGTGGCAGGGAAATCCTGGCAGGGTTTCACCTGGGAGGAGGCTGAGTTTCCTTCTTCCTGACAGAGCCCATTGTTCTTAATAAAAGACCTGCTAAATCCCCTGCTCCCCATCAGCCAGCTCTATTGAGCTGGGAGATAGCAGGTGAAAACAGGTGGCTGCACGTCTGGTGGCTGCACAGGTGGCTGCACAACCAGACCAGTATCACATTTGTCAACACCCACAGTGAGCGCTAACTTCCATACTTTGCAGGGAATGAGAGTAAGAGTAATGTGACCCATCCTGTGCCCATATGATGCATAAAGAATCCCTATAACTCATTCAAGTTATTTCTGGGGGCAGTAACTTGGAGTGTTTCAGAAGGTAAGTGAAATAAAGGTTTTAATCAGGAACCCATGTTCCCTGAGTTTTCCCCATTAGAGGCAATGGAGAAAACACAGTGAACACAGGATGTTCGTTTTAATAAATAAAAGGATTAAAGAAATGGGTGACTTGGTGAACTTTTAACAGTTTTTAAAGCAGTACACCCAGCTTTGGGGTATTTAAGCCAACTCTAGAAGCCAGACTTCCTGTTGTTGAATGTAGCTTGAATGGGAGTTATTATTTTTCTTAAGTGGTCAACTTCTTTAAAAAAAAATAAGCATCTAAATGGACATGTGCTGAGCTTTAAAAAATAAACCCCTGAAAGAGGCAGCCTCTGTAGTGTTCCCCTGGGAGTGCACTCATAGGGAGAGAGCAGGGAGCCCTTCACACACACACCAGGTCTTTTGATATACAGACATTTCTTAAGAAACCGGAATCTAGGCACAAAGTGGGTCTGAACCTTCTTGACTGTGGAACAATCACAACAGCACTGAGAGCCTAGTAAAGGCCCTCTGTTAACAAATAAATCTAAGCTGTCCCATCAAATAGCCAGGGAAAGACATGCACCACCATCACCATTGCGTAGGGAATTAGCAGAAGTAGGTTCTTAGGAGGAATGTGAAGAGAAGGGCCCTCCGCTCCGCAATTAGGGGTGGGGGAAGGTTGCCGCACCCGCCGATAGGGAGCCCGAGAAAATGAGCGCGGAGGGGCTGCAGGGCCTTGGGAAACCCCACACTGTTAGGTCTGGGAGCCTGACATTGGAGGCCCAGACATCAGGAACAGTGAGGTGGGCACCTGATTGGTCGGCGCTGGAGATGATCCCTCCCCTTACTGTTAGAAGGGAGGGGTTGGGAGGGACTGCCAGCGCACGCGGTATTCATTCTCCTCCCAGCATTGGCAGTCACCAGTCATGCCTGCATATCAAGAGCACTTTGTAGCGCCTGCAGAGATGGGGCGGCAGAAGAAACGGGTGGCTCAGCCACCTAAACAGAAGAAGGGAGAAAAAAGGAAGGCCAGCGAGGTAGCGGACGCGCCTCCGGCCACAACAGAGTGCCCGACCGGCAGGGGGGAAATCGAGCTCGACCCCCCCCAAGGCAAAAAATGAGGAGCCGCCTCCAGGCCTGTGAGGCCTTGACGGTTGCCTTAAGAGAGCAGAGGGCCCCTGGGTCAAGGGGAACAGCCCCCATGGGGGAATATGGGACAGATGAGGCAGGGCACAGTGCCCCCAAGGAGGTCTGGGTCCCTGCCCAAAATCAAATGAGAGGGGCATTGCGGCATGGGGGTCAGGCATTAGCCCCCCCTGCCCGGTACAGAAATGATGAATGGGCTGAGGCCTATTACCCTCCGCCGTGCCAGCCTCGCATGGCCGGCCAGAGGGATTGTCAAGGGGTACAAAGTAGTGCCCCTGCACAAGGCAATGCGAACCCCACAGTGGGTTATGAAGGCTGGAATTGGGGTGAAGATGGTGAGGGGCAGCCTTGGGAAGGGCAGGGGGATGCCTCCCCATCATACCAAGGGGAACGAGGCCAGGTGAGGGGGCAAAGGGCTACGCCATCTGCTGCGCTTGGGGCCCCACCGGAAAGGGCACCCCAAGCCGAAGGGGGGCAGAATGTTGTTTCAACAGGTACACAGGAGATAGCACCAACAGCCCCAGGACTGAATGACGGGAGTGAGGATGATGAGCAGGGAGATCGAGCAATGTGGGAGCGAATCCAAGGGCTAGAGAAGGAACTGGAGGAGATGGCAGCTCACAGGAGGGCTCCACCAGAGCCACCAAGGAATGCGCAGGGATGGCCTCGAGGAGGTGAGAGGGGCTGGATACATGATAGGAGTGTATATGGGGAGGAGGAACAAGAAGGAGAGACCCACTGGCTGGCCAGATCTGATGTGCGGCTAAGGGCACAGCTGGCCAGAGCAGGGAAAGAAATAGGAGATCGGGTAAGGGTAGAGGAAGAGACCCACAGACAAGCCCAACCCCCCTCCCCCCACAACTCAGGGCACTGCAGCTCAGATGCTGTGGTGGAACGGGACCTGGGTGAAGGTGACACCGATTCCCCCTCCCGCAGGATACCAAACAGCAGGTAGTGGTTTCCTTCCAGAGAATACAAGTCAGTGGAGACAGGGGCTGGAGCAAGATAGGCTGCCACAGTCACCTAGGGCAATCCATAGTCCCGTACTTAATCGCCCCCTACCCCCACTAGGGGGGGGATACTCAGAGCTCTTGGCACCTATAGGGGAACACCTAGCATACACCACCAGGGAAAAAATATGGAAGGGAGAATATATTGACATCTTTGCACTCCTATTCAGTGATCTGATAATCGATCCAGCTGATAAGGAGGATATCAAAGAAAGAGAGAGGTTTCGGAGACCAAAGGCGGACAGGAACTGGATGAACTGGTCCTCCGCCTTTTCTATATACCTGGGGGTGGTACTGGAAGTTTTCCCAGAATGGGCAGTGGAACTGCTGAAATATGCAGACATAATAAAGAGGGCGTATGGGGTAGGCCCCCAGGGAACATGGCTAAGGTATGATGAAGCTTTTCGGCACAGAGCTGCTTTCACACCAGGGCTCCATTGGGACCAACATGCCCAGGATCTGTGGCTGGACTGTATGGTCGACACGACCAATACACCAAAGACCGACAGCGGACATGTATTAATAAAGGGCGGGGTAGCCCCGGCAAATGACCCCAACAGATGGGACAGCAGGCGGTCAGGTAGCGCCACCTGCTGGGAATATAATAGGTATGGGCGCTGCACACGAGGCACTTGCAAATTCCGCCACGCATGCTCAGTATGCGGCGGTGCACACTCAGTTTCCACCTGTTACAGGGGAAAGCCACCAGGAGGTAGGAGGAACCAAACGGGCACAGGACCCGGTACGAACAGCCAAGGTGGGAAGCAAGTTCCTGGGAAAGGAAAAGGGCCCAACCCCAATTAATATCCGGCGACTCGAGCAGATCCTAAGCGATCACCCAGATAGGAAAGAGGTTCATTATGTTATTCAGGGTTTCAAGTTAGGTTTCGTTATTCCGGCAGCAAAAGTTACACAAGGGCAGACCCCTCCCAACCTTAAGTCAGTGACGGGCATGGAACATGTGGTAAGGGAAAAAATCCTGAAAGAAACAACCGAGGGGCGAATTGCTGGCCCATTTGCTGTTCCCCCCCTTTCGGGAGTGGGTGATCTCTCCCTTAGGGATAGTACCAAAAAAGGCCCCGGGAGAATTTCGCTTAATTCATCACTTATCTTATCCGAGGGGGCGATCAGTAAATGATGCCATACCAAAGGAGCTGGCCACGGTTCGATACACCTCTTTTGACCAGGCTATAGAAAGGGTAAGGGCCTATGGAAGAGCAGCTTGTTTAGCAAAATGCGATGTCAAGTCAGCATTTAGACTCCTGTCGGTTCACCCGGATAGCTTTCACCTCCTGGGACTGAAGTTTGAGAATCAGTATTACTTCAATCGTGCTATGCCTATGGGATGCTCAATTTCGTGCTCCGCATTCAAACGTTTCAGTTCGTTAGTGGAGTGGGCTTTCAGGCACAGGATTCGATCAGGTGAGATCTCAAAATATTTGGATGATTTCCTTATAATTGCTTCTGCAGCTCCTGGCACATGCGAGGGGTTGTTGAAGGAATTCCAGGTCCTGGCGGAACAGCTCGGCCTTCCCTTGGCCCCGGAAAAGACAAAGGGACCCACAACAAGACTCACATATTTGGGGATAGAAATAGACATGGTTTGCATGCTTTCTTGTTTACCTGCGGATAAACTTGAGACGTTGCGGGGTAAGTTGCAAAACTGCATGGCAGCCAAAAAGGTTACGATCCGCATTCTTCAATCTTCAGTCGGTAGTCTAACTTTCGCATGCAGAGTGGTCGCCCCCGGTAGAGCATTTTTATCCAGACTCTACATGCCACTGGCAGGTAATCCACCACAGTACCATCATGTCCGCATAAGAAAAGAGATTAAAGAAGACCTGCTGACTTGGGCAACTTTTTTAGCAAACTATAATGGAGTAAGTTTTTGGAGGGAGGACTTCATGGGGGGAATATATTTACAAGTACATTCTGATTCAGCAGGGGGGATTGGTTTTGGACTTTACTTTAAGGGACGGTGGTGCGTGGCACCCTGGCCAAGTGAATGGGCTGCATCGGGGATAACGCGGGACATTACATTCCTGGAGTTATTTCCAATAGTTTTGGCTGTGCAGATATGGCACAGGGAATTCACCGATAAATCGGTGATTTTCTGGTGCGATAACCTAGCAGTTGTCCATGTGATCAACTCTATGTCATCAAGGTCGCAGAGGGTTATGAGCCTAGTTCGAGCAATGGTCCTAAAATGTTTACAGCACAACATCCTATTTACGGCACGACACGTACCAGGGGTAGACAACAACAAAGCAGACGCGCTCTCTCGATTACAGATGGAGAGATTTTGGGAGTTAGCGCCGGCTGCTGCACCCAACCCAGAACCTCTTCCCCCCAGGGTATGGAACCTTGGAGAGTAGAAGTCCAGAGGATAGTACAGGGCTCCCTTGCCCCTCACACATTGTCAGCATATAACAGGGCGTACAAGGAATTTCAAGACTACAGGCAAATTAGAGGTTGGGGTTTAGATTTCCCCATAAGGGAGGATGAAATGCTCCAATTCATTTTGCACCTACGGAACCAGGGTTTGGCAGGTAGGACCTTATCTGGAAAAATTGCTGCTTTGGCATTCATTAGTCATATGAAGGGGCAGCCCCCACCTGACAACAGGTTTTTTGCACGCCGAATGTTTGAGTCCTGGGAGCGGGAAAGGGAACAACACATGGATAGAAGGGCCCCCATCACTGTCACCATCCTGCAAGATTTGTGCAGTGCACTGCTGAGAGTTTGTTTAAATCAATACGAAGTTACACTTTTTGGGGGCATTTAGGATAAGCGAAGTTGTTGCAGAAGGCAGACAGGATAGATCAGGAAAGGCCATAGCTAGGCATGACATTCAACTCTCCCCGGGCCTACTGAAAATAAAGGCCAGGTGTTCAAAAACAGATCAGAGGGGAAGAGGACAGTGGGTCACGTTGAATCAAATTGACAGACAGGGAATTTGCCCTGTTCAGGTGATCACTGGATACCTTACAATCCGACCACGAGTTGTGGGAAACATGTTCATGCATGGGGATGAAACACCTGTCACACGATATCAGTTGAATATAGTACTGCAGAGAACAATACAGGAGATAGGTTTGTCACCCAAAAACTATGGATCTCATTCCTTTAGAATTGGGGCAGCAACAACTGCTGCAGAGGCGGGATTCTCAGGAAGAGATATTAGGACATTAGGCAGATGGCGTTCAAGGGCCTATCTAGGATACATCCGGCCACAACATGAAAACTAACACCTGTTTCCTTTTACTTACATTCCCTTAGGCCATAGGTTTCATGCAGCAAGTAAGACGGTGGTCTGGATGGTCGGCCACAGCCTGGTTAGTCGAGCAGGAGATGCAGCTAGACAATCTTTGGGGGGAACGCAGTTGGGCATGGTGACCAGGGCGCAAATCAGATGAATGGGTCGGGGAGGGATGAAGTGGGAACAATTGATCCCTTTGTTGTTACAGTTACAGAACCTCCCATGCCCACACATCATAATTATACATTTAGGTGAAAATGATTTAAGGATAGGAACCAGTGTAAGTTTGATGATAAAAATCAAGTCACAGATGCCATTAATTAAGGGTTTCTTTCCAGGGGTGCAGTACACTCTAGAGCAGTGGCAAGATTTGGAGTGGCCATCTGGAACATCCACCGCCCATTTTTTCTTTTTCTGCCTTAAGTGCCTTGGATTTAGGGGGGGCTTTGGCAAAAGATTGAAAGATTGAATGATAGCAGGAATAGATCTAAGATAATACGCCTAAGCTGGCTCCCAATTACTATCCGGATCCCGAATAGCAGGTTCGATGTATGTTGTATGTTATTTTACTTTGTATTCATTGTTATGTCATTTGTTAAAGGGCAGTGCCCTGCAAATAAACTTCTTTTACTTACTTTCCAGGGGTGCAGATAATGTGGACCCATTTGATGCCACGCATCACCTGGGGGGAAGGGGGTTCACCCTAAAATAATTGACAGGGCTAGGCACAATGTAAACAGGGAAATTAATAAATGGTGGCTGGGTGTGGGCAGAAACTGTTTGAAACATGGTCAAATTACCCATACCCAACCGGAATTGTTTTGAATGATGGGGTACATCTGTCCATGGAAGGTAACAGATTGTACTTAGAGAAATTAGGAGAGATTTTGGATAATTTTGTATGAGCAAGCGTTGGTGGGGCAAGGGACAAATTGAGAATTCGCCCCTTTTTGGTGGCGGGGTCCAGTATGGTTAATAGGCTGTTTTGTTCGGTAGTTGTAATATAGATAAATGAGTCATCTCCATAAGAGATGGGGGATGATACCTGTTGACAAGCAGGGCATGGCTGATGGCAGGATCGTCCCCTGGGGGGAGTGTCAAGCAGTGGTAAGGGCAAGCATCACCCTCGATCTTAATGACACCATATACTCTTGACTCAGGCCTCTGAGGCATTTACCCTTCGGCATTGGCCAGGGAGCTGTTCGACGGGAAAAGTTTAAGTTCAATTGGTAATGCCATTCAGAGGGCATATCCATGCCATATATACCTGTTAATGTTCTTATAGGTTTCTATAAAATACTGGACCCAGTCGATTGCCTAGTGACAATCTAGCCAACGTTCTTGCTCTGATTGCATTAAAGAGTGCGGCCTTTTATAATCCAACTCATGTCTCCATGTATCATTTCAGGGCTGGGGTGTGTGTCAACAAGGAGGGAGGATGTGTTCAGGGAGGGAGCTTCAAGCACTGGGGGCATCATGAGAAAAGCACAGATGAAAATTGAATGTGCAGGAGACACAGGTGGGTGAGGATGGTGGCAGAGGGGAAGAAAATTTCCCTGGTGAGAGCATAGCAGGAAATGAGGACAGAAAGATAGAGAGGAGAAAGGTCATGAAGAGCCTTGAAGGTGAAGACAACAAGGAGCTTGTGCTGAATATGAAGGGGGAAAGAAGCCAGTGGAAGGAGGAGTGGAGGGGTTAGCATAAACAAATCAGCCAGGGAGGTGAATGACCTTGGCAGCAGAGTGTTTAATAAAAATGGGAGGATGGCAGTGGGGAAGGCTAGTAAGGAGGAGGTTGCAATAGTTAAAGTGAGAGATGGTGGGAGTTGGACTAGAGCCTTAGCAGTGGGACAAGTAAGGAAGGGCCCAATTTTAGCAATGTTATGTGGGGAGAAGTGATGGGCCTTAGCAGCAGTGTAAATCTGAGGTGCTTAGGGAAGGAGGAGTCAAAGAAGACTAGGCTATGTGCCTGGGAGACAGGCTAGCTGGTGATAGTAAGGGAAATGATGGTTTGCAGGCAGAGCTGTAACTAGCCTATGGCAGTGACCATGGGTGTATTTACATGAAGGGCACCAACCGACCATACCCCAGGGCAGCTGTGTGTCTGCTGTGCTGCGACTGCTTACCTCAGACTTCCTTCACTGCTGCTTCTGCCAGCCAGCACTAAGCAGGAGTGCTTAACCAGTACCAATTGGGGGGGGAGGGGGGGAGGCCCTGCACTCACCCATTAGTACTGGTTAAGCACTAAGGGAGTCTGAGGCAGGCAGCTGCAGCACAACAGACACAGCTGATGATTCAGCTGCCCTGGGCCATGGTTGGTTGCCACCTCTCATGTAAAAGCAGCCGTGGCCACTGCCATGTTGGCAATAGGCTAGTTATGGCTCTGTTTGTAGGGGAGGATGAGGAGTTCAGTCCTGGACATGTTAAGCTTAAAATGGCAGTGAGATATCCAAATGGAAATATTAGATCCAGAGGCAATCCTGGAAATTACAGACCGGTAAGCTTGATGTTTGTGCTGGGGAAAATGGTAGAAACCATCATTAAGGACAGAATTACAGGGTATGTTGACAAATATGCCTTAATGGGGAAGAGTCAACACGGATTTAGTAAAGGTAAATCATGCCTCACTAACCTGTTAGAATTCTTTGAGGGTGTAAATAAGCATGTGGACAAGGGAGACCCAGCAGATATAATATACCTGGATTTCCAGAAAGCATTTGATAAGGTCCCTCATGAGAGACTCTTGAGAAAGTTAACAAATCATGGGATAGGAGGTAGTGTCTTACTATGGATCAGAAACTTGTTGAAAGATAGAAAGCAAAGGGTTAGACCAAATGGTCAATTTTCACAATGAAGAGATGTAAAAAGTGGTCTGCCTCAGGGATCTGTATTGGGACCAGTGCTGTTTCATGTATTCATTGATTTAGAAAAGGATGTTAAGAGTGAAGTGATCAAATTTGCAGACGACACTAAGTTATTCAAGGTAGTTAAAACAAGAGCAGACTGAAAGGAACTGCAACAGGATCTTACAACACTGGGTGCCTGGGCATCTAAATGGCAAATGAGATTTAATGTGGACAAGTGCAAAGTGATGCACATAGGGAAAAATAATCCAAACTATGCGTACACAATGCTGGGTACTAAGCTAGGAGTTACCACTCAGGAAAAGGATCTGGGGGT
>QEPC01008345.1:808213-825512 GCA_003113815.1 Sphenodon punctatus | reverse complement strand
GGGGGGGGGGGGCAGTAGATGACAGCAACACGAAGATGTAGGAGGGAGTATAAATGCACAGGATGGGCCTCAAAGGAAGGGAAGGAGAGGGAGGGAGGAGGGGAAAGGGTTTGGAATTGACAGGGATTGACAAGGAGGAAACCCACGCCACCCTCCTGGCCCTCAGGGCAGGGTCAATAAGAGAACGAAAGGCTCCCCAAGCATAGAGTGGCTGGGGTAACAGAGTTGGAGGGTGAGATCCAGGTTTCTGTAAGAGCAAGGAGTTGAAAGGGGTGAGAGAAGAAGAGATCATGGATGAAGGGGGCTTTAGTCACGGAAGAGCGGCAGTTCCAGAGGGAGCAGGAGAAAGGTAATTGGTTTTGGTCTTTCCATATCACTAAGACACAGGAGGATCTCCTTCCTAATCGAAGTCAAGGACTTGTGGGCCAGGTAAGCCTTTGACAGCCCACTTGCAGTTAAGTAGGCATCCAGCTTTGTGAACCATGGGTTGACAAAACTATCCTCCCAGATGCCCTTCAATAATTCCGAGCCCTGTTTGGTGTACAACTTGCACCAGAACTTTAACACCATTTCCATGGCTACCTGCTGCCAGCTCTTCTGCCCACATTCCAACCTGGTTGCAGCCTGCGGGGTACCCTTTGGAGCTCCTATAAGGTGCATTAGAAATCTTGCCTACATTGGATTAATTTTATGCGTCAAGAAAGGGGCCCACAACTCAGCATCATACAGGATTTGGGCCCGGACTTTACTGTTGTAAACCTGTAGCGCCGGTTGAATGGCGGTCCTCCCTTGGTGCGCAAATAGGCCCAAAATTGAATAAGCCGGCCCTCTTGCCACTGCAAGGGCTCTTACCACATGTTCCTGCCAAGAACCGGATTGGTGGAATAATAAGCCTAAATACCTAAAGGTTACCACCTGCTGGATTGAATGGCCCTCTATCGCCCACGGGTGGATTTTCTTCTTATTTGAGAAGCTTTCTGCCCATGATCCTTAAGTATATGGACACCTGTTGCCCTTAGAACAGAGAATGGGCAGCAGTTTCTGCAGCATGGAGTCTTCCCAGACAGGCACCAGGGCCCCTGTCACAGGGATGGGGTGTCACCTCTGAATATGGCCATGGATCCCACCCACCTGAGACTTCGCATCCGCCTGAATGTTTGTTTGTCTTCTCCCCTGTCTCTCCCACTGTCCTCTCTCCCTGTCTCCCCCTCCTTGTCTTTTAGATTGTAAGCCACAGGCAGGGACTGCGTCTGTTTCTATGTTCTGTATAGCGCCAGGTACATGACTGGCGCTATATAAATGTTTATCATCATCATCATCATCATCATCATCACCTTAGATTTCCCAAAGTTGATGGTTAGGTTGTGAGCCTTACAAAAGACCACAAAGGCATTTAATTGCCTAACTAGGCCTATACACTTTTCAGATAATATGACCATGTCGTCTGCATAGCAGAGACAACCCACTGCCCTAGAGGCTAACTTTGGGGGGGAAAACTTTGGGTCTGCCTTAATAGAGATCACCCCATTTATATAATAATTAAAGAGTGCAGGGGCCAGCACACATCCCTGCCTAACACCCTTAAAGGTCTTAACCGGGGCTGTTACATGACCTTCTGTATCAACCTTTACTACCGGTGAGGAGTGGGCATACAATGAGGAAATAAAAAAAAGAAGTCACCAATCCATAGAGGAATCCCGCAGTTTCTGCCAAAGAATGGCCTGATCCACAGAATCAAAGGCCACCTTCAGATCCAAGAAGGCTACATAGAGGGCACCATTCAATGATCTATATTTGCTAATAAGGTGGAAAAGAACAAAGCATTGTTCTATTGTTAACCGTCCCTGCTGAAAACCAGCTTGCTCTGGGGCTAGGACTTTGGACAGAGACATCCAATCTAGCAATCTGTTCAAAAGAAACTTAGCATAGATTTTCCCCACCACACAGAGCAAGCTGATAGGTCTATAATTGGCGGGGTCCACTCTAGAGCCCTTCTTTTAGATGGGAATAATCACTGCTATGCTCCATACTGATGGAATAAGTCTTGAATTATTTATGGCAGTAAAAAGTGCCACAAGCAACGGCAACCACCAATCCTTACAAGATTTAATAAATTCAATATGAATAAGACCTAGTCCCGGGGCCTTATGATGTTTAAACGAGTCCACCAGGGCTTCCACCTCAGCCTTGGAAACAGGAGGCCAGGATGGGCAGTCCGCCAGATCACCAAGGGGACTGCCCCGAGACAGAGGATGAGTTGAGGAATATAATCTCCCAAAATACTCTGTCCAATCCTGACGTGGAAGTGGGAACGAGGAGTACCTCAGTTCCCTCCTGGTTGAAGCATTAACCAGCTGCCAGAACCTCTGAAGATCCCTTTGATCCACCGCCTGCAAAAGGCTCGACCACTGCGCCTCCCAATAGGCCTTCTTTTTAGATTGGATTAAGGATTTATATTCCGTTCTAAGTACTGCATATTCAGGGGGCAAACAGCTACTACGCCCTTTCCTGTAAGCCTGATACATTCGCTTTAACTTGCCCCGAGAAGTCCTACACTCCCTATCAAAACAGGCCTGTCCAATATAGCCATTTGGATTTGGTGGGCCCTTTGATAGGCTCTGAATATGGGCCTGGAAATTTGAGCTCAGTTGAGAATACCCGTTCACCACCATCGTGTCACATGAGGAATTGAGAATAGCACCCCGCAGCTGAACACTATTAGGCTGGGCAACCAGGGAAGCTAAAAAAGAAGCCAAGGCTTCATCCCAGTGGGGTGCCCTGATGATGTCCAAATGAGTTAAATCCAGGGCAGATACAATCCTCCATCGGAGTCTATTGAGGAAGAAAAGAGGCAGAGGACAGTAGGAAGATGGCCCCCAATCAGGGTGGAATCTATTGCGAAGTCCGTTACATGGGAAAGTGCGGGGGAGGATATCAAAATGTAATCAATCACGCTAGCACCACGAGTGCTCACATAAGTGAATTCTCCCTCTAGATCGCTGAAACCTGAGCCATTAAGTACATATAGATCCTGACTGAGCATCATCTTAGCCAGTCTGATTCCAGATGCATTAATGCAGGTATCTTTGGATTTTCTGGGGTTCAACGAGTCCACCGGGACATATGAGTGGACTTCACAGTGCTGGGTGATTGATTGATCGTCTGCTCCCAGTCTTGCGTTAAAATCCCCTGATACAATTACCAATCCCCCAGGATACTTGGAGCGAAGATCCCCTAGGAAAGGTTCCGGGGTAGGCCACATGAGTTCTCTGTAGGACCCAGCATAACATGGGGGGATATATACCGTAATTATAATTAACACATGGACTCCATATTTAAGAACTACCCCTAGTGCCAGCTGGGGAGAGGTGACTACCTCCAGGACTTTAGATGACAAGTTCTGGGCTACACAACATCCCAACCCTCCACATGGTCGCCCTTTGGCATTATAAGAGATGACTGGAAGATTGTAGGCTGTATAGCCATCAAACTCCAAAGAGTTCTTCGCCCATGTTTCCTGTACCAGAATAATTTGAAAATACCTAACATAATTAATAAAGTCGGCCACATGAACATGTCTAGCCCAACTGGCTATGTTCCATGAACAGATGGTTAAATGGCTGGGGGTCAGATGGTTGGATAGTCACACCAGAGGAGGGGAAGCCACACCAGGGCCACTACTAGCTGGATTACCCTTCACTAAATCAGTCAACGGGTGGGAGGGGTACTGTTGACTAGAACCCACACAGCAGATGTGGGAGATGACACCGGAATACCAACTGACTCAGGGTCTGAGGACTGGGCCTCTAGGGAATGGGCCTCTTCCAATGGGAATGGCGGCTGCGTAGAAACCAATCTCACAGGCATGTTATGGACTGAAACCAGGGATGGAGAGAGTGTAGAGTTGGCTTTTAGTTGCCGGTCCACAGAGTCTGCTGCTGATCGGGGTAAGGGGCGGACTGCAAAATGATCGTTTCGGAAGGTAGATAAAATTAGGGTTTTGCGGGTCCAAGGGAGAGAATGAGGAGGCTCTGTTGTGAATATCAAAAAAGCTGTTGACAATCGAGTCAAGAGGGGACACACCTCCATATCTAAATACACTTTATTAAAGTAACCCCCCCCATGAGCGGAACAGGTCCAAGTAGGATCTTAACCTGTCCGCAAACAAGGAGAAACGAAAATATACAACTAAACGCTGAATTTTCCCAAGGCAGGGAAACCAACAAAAACGTTCAACGAGATGATCTGGGACAGAATAACCCATTATGCATGAGACGTGGGTACAGATACTAGACTTGGAATTTCATAGAGGTGACGGGCCCCTTGACAAAGGTATGACAATGAACGCGATTGCATTTGGTACATACTTGAGGGGGCCTCCCTTTCTAACAATGGGAGAGCCTCCCCCTTTCCCCAAAGCAGGGGCTGTATGACCCAGCACTTCCAAGCCCCTTAGGGCCAGGGTTTGGGTCCCAACTGATACCTTCTGACACACCAAGGAGGACCACCTCTACAGCCTCACAGAAGTCAAGGACAATCGTAGAGACCATGCTGATCGTCACTCCGAACTGCTGCACAATGGACCTACAGGAATTTGGGGTGGCCAAGGAACATATGGCGATGGCACAATGCTATACCATGGGGATGGGCGCCCGAATACTAGTGCGGTGTTGGTCAAGCCATGGGGAGAGGTGGTACATGATCTTCATGAATAGAACACGGTCCATTCGGAAGTTCGCACACCATGCTTCATCATCCCATGCATTTAGCACCCTCGACCATCATTGGCTGGCTTGGGGAATGATCCAGTGGTGGTGATCGATGGGCATGGCCAGGTAGATCCTGGTGGTAGCTGCTGCCATGCATCACTGCAGGCTCCAGGCTGGCCATTGTTATAATGCTGCAAGGAGAGGATCCGTCTCACAGAGCGGAGTTGTGTCAGGACCAGGAGGCCAGCCATGTGTTGCCTGCCCCTGAAGGAGCTCTGGAACAATGTGACCTGTTGCTTGAACAGGATCATGAAGAGCACACAGGATATCTCGTGGAGCTCTACACCAGCTATTGTGAGGAGCTCGTGCTCACCACTCCGTGATGCAGTGGAGTAGACGCCACCAGGCGGCTACCCGCCCCACATCCATGGTGCAGTTCACAACAAAAGGGAACAGTCAGGCTAAGTCGACCACAAGGGCTTTGTATACCGTATGTTCGGAGGCAAACTAAGGCCGATGTGCCTGATCCCAGTCTATGCGTTCCTTGGTGACCTCATGTACAGCCAGAGCCATTGCCATTGCCATTGCCGGCAGGTGTTCGGGGTGCTACCTATTGGGCAGGCTCCGGGAACCTGACACGTGGCAGCTTGCATTTGCATCTTTGCGGAAGGCCCCTTGTGGCCGGTCAGCGGGGTCTTGGTTCCCTGGACGTGCTTCTATCAAGCCCATTCCGCATTGCACGTCTCTAGTCCTTGTCCTGACCATCATTGTCTATATATTCAGCATGTAGGGTTGTGGGGGTGCAGCAGGCCTCTCCATGGCAATGCAATTGAAGGAATTACCACAGCCCATACGTGCCTCCATCCCTTGCATAGCTCCACCATCCCGTTAGCCGTTCCTATGCCTTCTACTGCTCACTCATTCCCTGTGTCTGTCTTTGGTGTCTGCATGTCACCCTTATCATCCAACCTTGGGGGAGTGCTGGGAAGCTCTGTCTGGCTCTACTTCCCACCAATGCACCTGGTCCCATTCATTCCTTATGTCTTGGAGCAATCCAGCCATGGCTGCTAGTGGCTCTGACTCAATTACTCCTTTCCTGGGCCAATCTGGCACCCATGTCTCTGGTACACCTGTGGCACAGATGTGACATTCAGCAGCTGCTGGGCTCTCTGGATGGAACCCAGACTGGGTATGACCTCTTGAGCTCCGAGCTCCTGTCACTTGGTCATCCTGCAAGTGGTCTGGAATGCTGGGTCCAGGCCCAGGAGCTGGGGCTCCGGCCCTTCCTTCATGCTGTTCCACCCCCCCATCCATGGTGCTAATACACCTTGGGGCCCGGCTGAGACCCTGGCGTTACAGGAGATCTGTGGGCTGCCTGACTTCCACCAGTGCCTTGCAATGGAGAGGCCTTCCCTTGGCCTCTCGCTTGCGCAAGCCATCATGGGAGCCCATGGACATGGTTTATCTTGCAGCACCTGCCTGAATCATCTGCTGGAGCTAGATCTACTTTAGGGCCCCCCTGGCAGGCCATATCTGTGGGAGGAGCCTTCTGGTGCCGACCTCAAGGTGTTCTATGACATGTGGACTCACCCTGATGTGCAGGTGGACCTGGCCTTTGGGGATCCTTTTCAGTCGTATTACCTGGCCGCATACCATATGGGGAGCAGGGGTACAGGAGGGGAATGTTCCAGTGGCCCTCTTAAGTGGAGCATGTGGAACTGTCAACACCCCTCCCCCCTGTGCACAGTCACCCTGGAACTAACTGCTGCAGGCCCTTTGCGGTGGAGCTCTCCATGGTGATGGGCTGGATGGGACCCACAGCACGTCTCCTCCTGGTGTTCCTCCCAACACTGGTGGCTTCTCAAGCACTGTGGACTGATTGTGACATGCATCCACGGCTCAGCTCCTGTGTAGACTCAGAGATTTTGTTTGGTTATCTTCCCTATCCCCTCAGTGTCCTATACTGGAAGTTTATACTCTCCCTGGTCCCGTTTGTTAGGGGAAATGTTGTGCTTAATGGAACTTCCTACTGGGACACTTGTTTTCTGGGTTGATTGCTGCACTGTATACCAAGCTTTCAAATAAAGCGCCCCTTGCTATAGGGTCTTCCGTCTTTGTGTTTCACAGGGTAACAATCAGCTGCCCTGAGGTAGGATCCTTGCTGATTGCGGCTTTTTGCAGTGGGCTCCCCCTCCCACCCCATGCTTGGCTGACACCGGCTGGGCTTCATTTGCCCTCGAGCCGCCATGACTGCACACCACCGTTGAGGGCGTGGTTTGGGGATGGTTTGACCATGGCATGGGGATCCTCCTCATCCCATGCCAGGGTTCGGGCCCCATCACGTTTGTTTGGCCTTATGTACCGCCCCACCCCACCCCGTGATGTCGCCACACCCTGGAGCATGACGCTCCATGGTGGCCCCTCCCCGGCGTCACGTCTGAAAACACCCTAAGGGTGGAGATGTTCCAAGAGGAAGAAAGTCAGCCAGGGTGTTGAAGTCACTGAAGGAGGAAAGTGGACATGGATGGCAACAGATGATGGCTACACAAAGGTGGAGGAGGGAGTAGAGGTGGATGGACATCAAAGGTAGAGAATGAGTGAGAGGGAGAAGAGGTAAGGGGTTTGAACTGGCAGGATCTGACAAGGAGTAGGCCAGCACCATCATTGCACCCTTCAAAGTAGGGCAAGTGGTTGATGAAGGCATGGCCCCCAGAGGACAGAGCAGTGGTGTCTTTAAAGAAGAGCTACATGTCCATCAAGGGAAAGGGATGCATGATAATCTGAGAGATTTATCTCACAGGCTTCTCCATGGGCTCTGTGATCTGAATTGTCCTAGATGCTACAACTGTCCTGGCATTTGATATATGCTGTGGGAGCCTCAAATGCAGGTGGTGTACCCAATTGTTGATGGCTTTGAAGCTGGAAACCCCAGGAGGCTAACCCAGTGCTTTGCTTTTACCTGAACTTCCATTGCAGTTAATTAATGTGATCCACCCTGTGAGCAGCAATTGCACAGACTGCGATGGCCAGGATTTCAGCAGTGGAAGAGGGAAGTATCCTAGCAAGTGGATGGGGAAGAACGTGTTTGTCACGGATGGTACATTGACCCAGTGATGAGGCAGGCAGGAGCCTGAGGCCTTGCCCCATGTTGGAAGATCTGCAGCTGGTTTGCTCTCTGTGCAACACTCTCCTCCTTTTCCTCCTTGTTGTTTTTATACAAGTATGCTTCTGTGGAGACTTGCCCACTCTTTCCTGAAAAGCCCCCTGAGCCATGGGACTGACGCCAGGAAGCAAGCAGCTGTCAGACCATGGAGGTTAAAACTTGGCAGCTGTGCTGAGCAAATGTTCTCACCTTCCCAGGTGGGGGAACCCCCTTCTCCCCCTGAACAGGAGCAGGCACACTAGGTGGGGAGGGCAGTGTGCAGGCAGGCATAACTAGTGTAATCTGACGACAGGCTTTCATGGTTGCATGGGGGAGAACAGGGGTAGAAAGCATCTCCCTCAGTAGACTGTAGGTAAGTATATAGGAAGCAGAGAAGGAGGAGAAACCACTTCTGTGAGGCTGTCCCCATCACATATAAGAGCAGGGAATGGGCAGTCTCAGCTTCCCTCCCAGGAGCATAATAGGCAGCATAGCTGCACTGGAAGAAAGAAGTACATTTCAGGTGGTGTGGGACAGACATCTCCCCACCCCAGAGCATAGGGGCCACAAATTTGCCTCCAGGGCTGCACCATGTTCATGGTATGGTCTTCAGCAACCTCACTCATTCCCCTTTGGCCTGCCTGCCAGGCCTACCCTGCCTTGCATGCAAGACACAGCCCTTGCTTTTGAGGAAGACATATTTTTTTTAAAAATGATTGGAACCCCCCAGGCACAGCATAGACTTAGACACTGACTGTTGATGCTATTCTGTTGCTTTGCCTTGTCAAGCACATCCCCTGTCCCAGGGCAAAGCAGCAGGAATGTGAGACAAGAATGGGCCCACTGATATATTTCCAGGCTGCACCCTCAGCATTTCAATATCCACTTTCTAAAATCATCTGAATTCAAAGCCTTCCCAGAAACAAAATACCTGAAGGCCAGCTCCCATCGTCACTCTGTCCTGAACAGGCATGCACCCTGGGGCAGGCTCTAGGGGGAGTAGGGTTTTGTGTCTTTATGGCAAACAAGATGAGGGGGGATGGGGGAGAGGGGATGTCAAAGGCAATTTTACTGAGATCAGTGGTTTCATTTAGCTCTTATTTGTTGGCAACATCTTCTCTCCTTTCAGTTTAGAGCATTTGCCCCCTTTTGGGCAGGATCAAACCCCCAATGCCAACAGCAGCAAGAAAGCTTCTGAATAAGGGATATCCATATCCATTATGTTCTACACAGCTGGAGGGCTCTGAAATAAGGGATGCACACTTAAAATAAGAGACATACATTAAAATAAGTACAGAGATAGCAAGCTGTATGAGTCTGAGGTCAGGCAGAAGAGGCAAGGTGGCACTTTTAGATACTAGCTGCTGTAGATGAGAGTCAGTCTTCTGCCCTTAAAATAAGTCCAGCCTGCCCATCTGGCAACCTGGCAGGGTTGCAGGGTGAAGGGCATCCAGGATGTGGGCGGACATGGTGTTTTGGTGGTGACGGGCTTCAGGATGAGTGCTGCAAGGCAAGAAAGGATTGGGCCAGGGAGAACAAAGGATAAGGCTGAAGGCAAGAACTAGTGGCAAGACAGGGCAGAAGATAGGGAGAGAGAGAGGAATGGGAACCAGGGAACAAGGCAGAGGGGGAAAAGGCACAAAAACACAGACTGGCAGGGATCTCCTGTCCCCACTGCAGTTTCTATGGTTACAGGAGGAGTTTCAGATGTTGCTGCTCTCACTAGCAGCATGGCCCCTTTCCACAGACCCACTGTAGTGACAGGTAAGGGGATGTCCCCAGAGGAAACGTAGTTGAGCCCATTACCTGCTCAAGAAAAATCCAAAGAGAGAGAGGAAGTTGTGCTGCAAGGTCCTGGTCAGTACTCTGAGCAACCTATTCTCACACAGTTTACTGTAGAAAGTATGTCAGGCAGGTACTTCAAAACATGCTCACTAGCATAGAAGTTAGACGAAGTAATTATCCCTTTTGTATTTGGTTGCTGTGAACAGTTGACATTTATCCTACCTTCAGAGACTAATAATCTGAAAGGAAAATGGGCATAAAACAGTAGCAGACTGAGAGATAGAAATGATCATGTAGACTGTGCATATGCACAATCCTTTCTTTCAGTTAAGAGATACTGGTAAAGCCACCACCAGCATGTTTACATCACCAGCATGTTTACAATTCCTGAGATTTAACTGTTAGTCTTGTGATTCTAGAGTTTTCAAAAGACTGAAATTGTGATTCTTGTGATAGAATTGTGGGAATTTCGGCTTTCAACTCCTGAGATTTAACTGTTAGTCCTGTGATTTTAAGTTTTTAAAAGGCTGGAATTGTGGTGCTTGAAAGCAACACCAAGGGTCATCTAGTCCAACCCCCTGCTTCAGGACAGAATATCCTCTTCTTGCAGCATTGCAGACAGATGCTTGTCCAGGCAGAATTTTAAAATATGCAACCAAGATTCCAGAACTTCCCAGGGCAACTTATTCCATTGCCCAGTAGTTCTCATAGTTTGGATGTTTTTCCTAATATCTAATCCAAATTTACACTGATGCAATTTCAGGTCATTCTCTCTTTTTCTCCTTCTCCCTTTAATCTTCTTTTTTCTAAACAGACCTAATACGCCTTTCAATCCCTTTATCAACTTAATTTCTCTCCTCTGAATCTTCTCTAATTTGTTAATGTCTTTTTTGCAAGTGTGGTGCACAAAACCAAATACAATATTCCAGATGAAATCTCACCAGCACCAAGCAAAGTAGCACTACTGCCTCCCTTGTTATGTATATATTCCATAATCAAAAACCCTCCGGTTTACAAGAAGAGTTAAGGCTCTTGCAAATTCAATCATGCACTAAAAAAAGCATGGAAATGGCAAGTTAAGGCTTCCGCCTTAACTTCCATGCCATGTTAGCAGTAAAGACATTGTACAGTTTCACATTTTGTGCTCACTTACAGCTTAGGCTCCATGCACCCACACTTTGCCTTTGTCTTTCAGCCCCAATCCTCTTCCTCTTTGCAGGTTGGGGGCAACACTGAAGGCCATCTCCATCTGTAAATGTACTTCCTAAGTACCATTATGTGCATACCAGATAACTAAGTATCTAAAATACTTCACTTGTTCTGTCATGTGACCATCAACAACCCAACTGGTTTGATTACATTTTCATCCCCAAACTAGATTTCTGATTCTTTATAGAAATCAGTTCCCAAGAACAACACAAACTAAAATCTCTTAACATTTCAATCCAACACAAGTTTGAAAAAATAAAACAAAGCAGCGTACAAAGCATGTTGTAATGGGATAGTTCATAATTTGGGGGGGAAATTAATTTTCCTCAGACAATGTAACCACAATATCATTAATAAAAAACTCAAAAAGAAAAGGAGCCAGAAGACAACTCTGTCAAACATGTTTATTTATAGAGATGAGATCAGAAAGTTCCCCATTCCGACTATTCCCAACTCTAGCCAATAGCAGCAATCATCTCAGATCAGTATAAGCTAACCTCATTTTTTCCCAGAGATGCTTCTTATTAACAGAATCAATTCCATTTCAATTTATTCGGCAATTAGCCATGGATACAAAATTGCTACATAGAGAAACAAAACCCAGGGAAATTTACATAAACAACCATTAACAAACCATTAACAAAATGTAAGTATCCACAATTAAGTCATCTTTTTACAAAGACGGACTGCTAGTAAGGAAAAGATGCCATTAAATGAATGTTGAAATCAAGAGAAAAAGCCAATAATAATTCAAGTTTATGCCTCATAGAAAGAAATTATTTGCCCACCAGAACAGGAGAAATCCACTGCATTCTTAACTCCTCATAAAAACAACAATGAAAGACAACATGCTCCAGATTTTCTATTTCTCCAGAACCACATGGGAATGTTAGTTGCTCATGAGGAATCTGGTCATATCGGCCTCTGGTCATGGCTGAGTTAAATAACTGAAAACAAAATAGGGTATAAACTCTGTGAAGAGAAGGATTATATAACACCTACAAGTAAGGCTCCAGATTAAGCATACTTTTAAAAGATGGATACCAAGGCACTGCCTTCCAGCAAGTAACAGCTATTAAATCTTCCTGGTGGGCTATGTCAATCAGTCTTTGTTAAATCAGATTATATTGTTGTACCGAAGTTTTGTCTAGTAAAAATTTAAAGGAAATTTAACTTTCCTGCACTGTTAATCATATTCAGGTTCATAGAAATCCAGGGATAAACACGACTTCCTTTATGTTCCATCTGTTCTAATAAACACAAATAAGTTAAATGAGAGGTATCCAAGGTGCAGAGTTTAGACCAGTATTTCATGCAAACTATTGAAGACAAACATTGAGTTGAGATCACTCCCGTTTTAGCATGAATAACTGAGCCTAGCACATTCTTAGGTACAGATAGCAATTGTACCAGGGAAAGAGGTGGAATTTGTTTTGTACAATTTCCAAAACATTGCTAGACAAAAAAGACAAAATTTCAGTGCCATACAGGCTTGGGATCTAACCCATATTTAACGTGTGGAAATCACCTTGAAATAACTTGAAGCGACCATCAATTTTAAAATTTCCTTTGATGTGCAGGAGGCTTTTAAAGATGCCTGTGTCCTATGTTTATTCCATGTGCCAGAGCTAGAGAAAGTGGCACCTAAACAACATGAAATAGCCGATCACCATCAACTGAATCTAGGAGGTTTCTTCCCCATCATCATAATCTGGGATTTTTCATAATTTATTTCCAAGTCATTACTTATACTATAGCTACTGAGTTTAGTCAGCATCCTCTACAGTCCTTTCTGTGTTTGGGAAAGTAAAACTATGACCATTTTTACACAGATGCTGCTGTGGGCCCGGTAAGTGAGCACAACCACCACACACCCAGTGGTGTTGAATAGGGAGGTGTTTACATGGGCACTGCCACAGGATGTGTGGGAAGTTTGGGAAGGGGCTGGCACACACTCATCGGGCGGTCACCCACCCACCCAAGGCAACACCGATCAAACACCCAAAACATTTACACAGACCGTCCGTACACTGAACGGAGGGAAAACCACGCCTAGCAGAGGGACATGACATGACCAAGCAAGGGCAAACAAAGTTGTGGCACACAACACCGCCCCTAAACTGCCAGACTCCAAGTGGGTGGGGAGGAGGGAGCAGGAATGGCAAGAGATACAAAGCAGCAGCCCCATGTCAAGCCTCGAGACACAGGCTAGATAACCGGGTGACACAGACCCCTCGAAACCCAGACCTTGCCCGCAGATCGCAGTGTACACAAGCACAGAGAGAAACCCAGCAGGGAGAGGGAGAAAGGGGACCCTAACCAGGGGACCGAGCACAGTCACTGGGAAGAACAGGCAAGCCCCGAAACGGGTGGGGACCACATCAAACTCCCCCCCCCCAGCAAGCACCACTGCCCATAGACTCCCCAAGCTCTGACACAACACGCCAGGAATAGGACAGCTGAGGTGACGGTGGCAGGCGCTACAGCACATGGTGGAACCAGGATCAGAGGGCACAGAGAGGAGAGGCACTGCCCAACATACACAAACCAGCTGCAATGCAGCAGCTGTCCACTAAGCACAGGGCAGGGATACACAGGGCTCAGGATGAGCCCCACACCATGGCAGGGAAGGGGGGACATATAAAGCAAGGTGCACAAGGATAGGTAGCCCCCCTCATGCCCTGACAAACAGGGAGGGTGGGACGGGACACCAGGAACAGCGGGGGCGTGTGGAGCGGTTGATTGAGCTGTGTGACAGAGGTAGGGAGTGAGTTCAGGGTGTGCGTGTGGCTAGTGTGTTGTGGTAGTGCGGAGCATTGCCAAGTGATTGGAGTGTGTGACCTGGAGCATGTGCAGAGGGTGATAGAGCACATGAAGGTGTCAGACTGTGGGGCATGTGGGGGAGCGGTGTTGAGTGCAAGGTGTGCTGCCTGTGGGTGAGAGGATGTGTGCGAGGGGTGCTATCACAGGGTGACTAGCTGGTTCAAGGTACCTCTGCACAGGGTGTGCCAGCATGTTGGGGGCTGGTGGGAGATCAATAGGTGTGGTGCTGGGTTCACAGGGAGTGGTCATGGTGGTGGGAGTTCAATGCCTGTTAAAGGCATCCCGCAAGTGTGAGCTGCCCTAATTGCCATCTTGGCCATGTGCTTTGGTCTCCTGGCACAGGTATATGAGCTATGGACCAACCTCCTGCACCCAGCCCCCTGCTGGTATACCCACTGGCCATGCTGCAGGGGGCAGCCAATTGGTGCTGCATGGCAATGATGCAATAGGTGTGGAGGTTCAAGGCCAGATGCCAAGTGATGATGGGGATGGCAGCATTGCATTACATCCACCTCGTCCTCTCCAGGTTGCCCCTCAATGTTTCTGGCTGTCGGGTGACCTTACCCATGCAACGGCTGGGTTGGATGCAGTCACGGACTACTGGCTAGGGATGTGCGAATGCGGTTTGGAAGTTTGGAGTTCGTCTCAAACTCGGCCTGTTCGGACAACCGAACCAAACTTCTGAACCGAACGCTTGAACTTCCAAACAGTTCGGAAAAGTTTGGATGAGTTCAGATGAGTTCAGGGGTGGGAAAAATGTGACTTTGTGTGGGAAAAATGTGACTGGAAGGGGGAGGCAGCTGAGGAGCAGATGTCCTGGCACCAGGGGTGGACACCAGGGGTGGTTTCAGTGCCAAAAATACTGATACCGAAAAACTTCGGTTTCGGTAGAACTTTTTTGAATGTTCGGCCAAGTTTGGCTGAACTGAACTCCGCTGAACCGAACAGCCAAACCTGAACTCGGGTTTCGAACTGAACGACCGAACGTCCGAACATCCGAACGGCATTCTGTTCGCCCATCCCTACCACTGACTGGTGGGAGAACATACTGGTGACCTGGATCAATGAGGAATGGATTTACCACTTCTGGATGACCTGCACCCTGCTGACCCATCTTGGAGAAATCCTTGCCCCCCACCTCCGGAGGAACATTACCAACATGCGGTTCCCATTACTCCCTGGGATGTGGGTGGCGATGGTGGTGTGGTGCTTGGCAACCCCTGATTCCTGCCAGAACATCAAAGAACAATTCGGTGTGGGGGCAGCAACCATGAACACGGCACTCCATGATATATGCAGCCTTATTGTTGAGCTACTCCTGGAGAGGGTTGAGTTATGGGATCTGGATGTGGTGATCTGGGGCTTTGAGGCAATGGGCTTTCCTCATTGCATTGGTACTATCGACAGCATGCACATCCCAATCTTCCCCCTCCCAACGCCAAGACTGACTACCTCAACAGTAAGCAAGCATTCTCTGTGAACCTACAGGCAGTCATTGACCACCATTATATGTTCACTGATGTGTACACAGGCCAGTCAGGGAGGAGCCACGATGCTCGGATCCTGTGCTCCTCCCCCTTCTATGCCAGGATGTTCAATGGGGAGCTAGCCCTGAATATGACCAGGATTATCGAGGGTATTCCCGATGGCTGATGAGGTCCTATCCCATTGCCCACACCCCCAATCAGCTGCTCTTCAATGAGCACCTGGCCTTTGCGAAGTGCATGGTGGAGAGGACATTCAGCCTGCTCAAGATGAGGTGGCGCCTCTTGATGAACCAGTTTGACCTCCAGCACACCCCCATCCTTGTTCTGGCAGCCTGTGTATTCCATAACATTTGTGAGACTCATGGCGCTGCCTTGGACTCCTGTACAGAGGATGAGCATGGTACCCCTGTACCAGCCTGTACCAGCATGTTCAGGGTGAGGCCTTCAGGCGGATATCAGTGGAAAACTGAGAAGCCCTATGCAGGCGCATAGTTTCCCATCTGGCCGAGGACTGACAATCGCCTATAGAAGGCCCCCTTCCAACAGTCCCACTGTTAGCCTGGCATCAATACATATAGGGATGGGCGAACAGGTTGCTGTTCGGGTTTGGCCATTTGGTTCAGTTCAGTTCAGTGCGCGCATTCGGTTCGGGAGTTCGGTTAGGTCATCAGGTTCGGGTTCAGTCAGGTTCGGTTCGGTCGTGTTTGGTTCGGCCATTCGGGAAAGTATCGCAAGAGCATGATCGCGCCCGAAACAGGTAATTCGTGTGCATGCGAGCTGTGTGGTGAGTGAGTGTGTGTTTGGCTGGGTGGCAGTTCGGTTTGTGTGTTTTGGCTGTGTTTGGGTGTGCTGTTGTGGTTGGTGAGTGTTGGTGTGTGTTGTGTGTTGGACTGACTGTGTGTGTTTGTGCTTTCAAAAAAAAAAATGAAGAAGGCTGCTGCAGTGTTGCTTCCCCGGCTGGGGGTGAACTTTGTGGTTGAGGAGAAGAAGGAGGAGGAGGAGTTAGAAGTCGTGCCTGGCACTGCCCCTACTACACCTCTGGTGGTGGTGCCCGGCTCCTCGAAGGAGGAGCAAGCGGAGCAAGTGGTGGCCTCAGGAGGTGCTGGCAGGTTTATAAAAAAATGTTTTTACTTCCCTAAGCACCCCCAAATCAGGGCAGGATTTGAACGTGCCAGACAGGGGCTTTCTATTTGCAATCCATTGCATCCCCTGACCCCCTAGCACCCCAGGGAGGGCTAGCATCCCCTAGCACTCTCTGTATGTCACAGAGAGAGAGGGAGGGTATTGTAGTGTGGGGAGCTCTGCCACGAGCAGCACCCCCACCCAAACACGTGTTGTTTATGTGTTCCTGTTTCAGAGAGGATTTAGATGCCAGCCCCAGCACTGGTGCCGGGCCACAGAGGACACGTTGGGTGTTTTCAGACGTTACGAGATCACAGTCAACCATGCTCAATTCCATGTGGTGGCTGTGATCTCGTGACGTCTGTTGGGGGAAACAGATGTTTCCCCCCAGATGTTACCGTGGCATGGAATTGCATTCACCACGCGAGCGGCCGAAGCGGCGGGGCCGGAGGCGTGAACCCTGGCGTCTCGTCTGGTCGGGCGCCACAGCCCGGGATCACCGGCGGGATCCCGGGCCATGGCGAATCCGGCCCAAAGCGGCGGCCTCAGTGGCCCTGCCACCCGCCCGTCTCCCCAGAGGGTGGGGGGCAGGGCGCGTGGAGGGGGCGGGGCCGCGTGGCCGCACGTTGTGCTGCACGGCCCCATCCCGGCAGGGAATGGATAGGGTGTTTTCGGTACGGGGCCAATGGGCCCCGTAACGTCTGAAAACACCCATTGTTGCAGGCCAAATCCAGACATTGCACGGACCAGGCCCAATATCTGGAAATGTTATGATAAGGAGGATGGGTTCGCCATATGCAAGGTAAAGCATGGGGGCTGGAACAACAGGGTATGCATGCATGCATTGCCCTCTATGACCTGTTATCAACTGAACTCCCCTGCAGAGAGAGATTGGTGCCCACCCACTTGTGGAGACAGAATGCAGGCAGGGTTTGACACAGACCATTGGTCTGACACAGTATGGCACTTCTTATGTTCCTATATTTGTTTTTATGCTCTTTAGATGTGCAAGAAAAGATTCC
>QEPC01008345.1:792685-805358 GCA_003113815.1 Sphenodon punctatus | reverse complement strand
CACCCTCGCCAGCACCGTCCCCAACATCTCCCTGGAGGCTTTCACCAACCAGGATGGGCATGGATCAAGTTCACAACATATGACCCTCACAGACCCCAAGACATCCACCACATCGACCGGCATCACTTCCTGAAACTCCCTCCACAAAGCTGGACCAGACAGGGCCTCCATCACCTCGCTCTCTCCCCCTGCTGCCCCTAATCCAGCGTCAAAGTCACTCTGAATCCGAGCAATCTTGTCTGCGAAGTAGGTGACAAACTCCTCACAGCGGGCCTGGGACAAGTCCCCATCCAGGCAGAGGGAGGCCGGACTGACCAGCCCCCGCACCACCTGAAACAGCTCCGCTGGGTGTGACTTTGCAGGGGACCTAGGGGCAGGGGCTGCACCTGCTGGCATTTCATAGCAGTGTTGGATGGCATATTCAACGGACATGCTATGAGGACAGCAAGGATATGATATATGTCCCTAGAATTAGTGCATGGTTGGGCACACTTCATACAATCAAGCGCTAGGTGGTAGCAGCTGCAGGTACAAGAATGCACAGATACAGACAGGCAGGCACAGAATCTCATACAGCTTGTTGATCCCTACCAGAAGCACTTGGCACCACACGTAGTAAGGTAAATTGACCCCAAGATGTGCCAGCAGAAGGGTCTCAACTTGCAGACAGCCCCCCAGGAAGGGCAGGGCTTGTGTCTGTGAGGAGGTGCCAGAGAGAGAGAGGCTCTTTGGCAGTGGGCATCAGGCGTCGGGTGCTGGTGGTCAGAGGGGCTCTTTCAACAGCTTCAGTGGGCATCTGTGGGTGGGTGCGAAGGAGTAGAGTGGTGGGGGGGCAGGCTGGTTTGCGGGCAGTGGTGGCCAGTGGCCACTGGCAAGTCAGGTATGATCAGCGGCAGCACCCAGATGATGGATCTTGGAACTGGAGTGGCTGCTTCTGGATGCAGTGGAATGGAATGACAGCCCCCCATGACTAGAATGATGATCCCAGATTCTCAATGATGGTTCCTGGGACTGGCATGACTGCTTCAGGTACAGTGGAATGACAGCCTATGGGAGTTGAATGATGTCCCTAGAATTAGTGCTTGGTTGGGCACATTTAATTCAATCATTGATAAATCATGCGACAGGTGGTAGCAGCAGGTACAGGGAAGCACACAGGCAGGCACATATAATATGTTGTGTGTTATCACCATCCCATTCTGGTATGTTTGCTGCTGGATGTTGGCATTGAGCATGAGCACAGATGAGATCTCTTGCTGTTTCTCCAGCTTGATCTGGATGCACCTCTCCCCCTCCACCCACATCTCTCTTATTCCAAAAGGGAGCCTATCTCTCTCTCTCTCTCAATCTCCCTCTCTGGCCATATAGTGCAGGTGACAGACAGCAGCATGGGTGGGATCGTGTCTGTCTCTCCTTCAAGCAGTGGGTGGACTTTCTCTCTCTCTCTTTTCTCTCTCTCTCTCTCTCTTGGCAGCAACCTCAGCGGGCAGACATGAGAGGCAGGAAGGCAGGCTGAGGCAGACTTCGAGCTTGGCGGCAACCTGGGGTACAGAACCCTTGGCACGGATAGCATATATGCCAAGGCCTGGGGGCCATCTCCATGAGCAGAATGACGGCAAATGGGAGGAGTTCTAGAGAATGAGGGGAGACAGGAAAGCAAGGAAAACTCCCCACCCACACCTAGTCACCTACCTAAATACCCACATACTAAATAAATGTGACAGACACAAACATATGGGTATAATGTCATGTTACCAATCCCCCTCACCCCTGATTGTCACCCATTGGCACGACTTTGCTAATCAGCACGCCTTGAGTGACATACTTTATTGATGCCCCCATGCATGGGAGCCATCAGCACCTTAACATCAAAGAGCATTGAGGTCCAGGCTAAGAATGATGAGGGGATAGGGGTAAGGGGGCTGGGCTGGGGAGGGGCAGGTGCCTGCTGGCTGGAGAGGTTTATAAGAAATTGTGTGAGGATCCAGTAGCCTTTGGTCTGGGTTCAAACCTCACAAAGTCTTGTGGGGAAAACAAGTCCAAAACCCAGGATAAAGAAGCAGAAGAATAACAAGAGATGACACTGCCTTCCAAAGAGAAATTTGTGGTGCTTGGTGAGGAAACAAGGAGCAGCTCTCTTGATATCTCCCCCAAGGAGTTCAGTGTTGTCTGTGATAACATGCTACATGGGCTTGGCCGGTATCTTCACTGCCTCGGAGTAGGTGTCCACATGCTAGAGAATGACGATGACCATAGGAAAGCTGCTGAGATTGCCAGAAAAGAAGGAAGGGTCATTTTAACCTATGGACTCCCATATCAGACTCTGCAGTCCCAGGTAGGAAAGGGACTTGTCAGGAACGGGGGGGGGGGATGGGAAATCAGGGACTGAGCCAGATGTATTGGCAAGGATTTTTATTAGACCTCCCACTGATTCGAAGGATCAGCAAGAAACTAGGTCACGTAGAAACAAGCATAAGAAACTGAGGGTAGTACCTACCTAAGGCTCTCTCCTTTTATATCAGGCCATTACGTGATGGCACTTTCCCCCTTTGGAGGACTAGGAAAGACATCCAGTGCCATTTATCCACCATTCTGGGGAGTTCAATCCCCATGAGTCATATTGGTGAATTCCATCTATTATCAGTACACGGGAACTGTCAGAGACTGATTGTCCATTTCTGGAATGATAGTTTAGTGTCCCATCTGTCATGGAATACTCCCTTGTTTTTTCATGGGGGGTACAGGTGGGGGAGGTTTTTGAGTATGGAGGCCATACAGCCTCCCCCTCTATGGAAAGTAACAGTCAGGGCGAACTGAGGGGTGTAGGCCCCAATATTTGCACTTATCGCCCTCCATACTCCAGCCCGTGCACTTCACTCCTCTGTCCCTTCTCTCACCCTTCCACGCCTTCCCTGCTCCCCTAAGCGCCTTCGTCCCTTCTCACTTGCTGCCCCCCATGCCTGGAACTCCCTCCCTGTCCACATCCGCCTTGCCCCCTCCCTTCATACCTTCAAATCTCTCCTTAAAACTCACCTCTTTCGCTCTGCTCTGTCTGACTCTTTATCCTGCTGAGCCACTATTCCTATACCTACGATCGGTTTACCCTTATCCTTGCAACATGGACCTGCCTGCTGTCATTCTCATCGTAACCAAGCCAAGTACGTGCACTTGAGACCTCGCATCTTCATGAATGTTAGACCCCTTGTCTCTCCCTCTGTTCCCCTTCCTAAGTCTCTCCCCCAGCTCCTGTCTCTCAGATTGTAAGCCCTAGGGGCAGGGACCGTGTCTATTTTATTACTTTGTAAAGTGCCAGGTACACTGCTGGAGCTATATAAATGTTTGATAATAATAATAATAATAATAATAATAATAATAATAATAATAATAATAATAATATTGGCCCTTTGGTTAGGAATGGTACGGAAGATAAACCCTTTGTGGGGGAATAAACATAGCCTATCTAGGCTTCCCCCTATAAATGATAGGCTGTTGAGCATGGCCACGGAGGAACTTCCTCGCCCGTTGTCTCAGATGAGAGGTTCTAATTAAAAAGAGCTGGCAATAGTGAAATCAGCTAAGGAGCTAGTAGCACTTACTGAGGAAATGGGACTCTGGTCTTAGAGGCCAGCAAGAGTTTTCACTCAGACATCCTTGATGCAAGGAGGGACCAAATAAGCCATTTAGATACTCCCTTGAAGTTAGCAACTAGCAGGAAGGAACCCCTCCAGGGAGAAGCAGTCATTAGGTATTCACAAGGCCCTTCAAGGGCAGTGGAGGGGATATCTATTCCGGGCCAGGTGGGTGGTGCTGATGTCCAAGTAATGGTGGTAGGGGAATATGGTGCTTTCCCCCCCACCCCTATTCTTCAGGATCCATCTGATCTCTCGCTCCCTCCCATGGAGGGCCATGCCAGTGACCAGCCATGACTTGCATGGATGCTGGGGGATTTTTTTTTCAGTTTGCTCCTGGAATATTTCAGGTTGGCACTCGCATATTGATTCAGGTGATTTTGTCACTTCCATTAGGCAACATCAAGTCCTCCTTTTCCAGGAGACGTGGGCAGTGAATAGCATTGAATTAGAGGGGTATATAGCTATTTCACTCCTGGATACAGTGGTAGCTAGCTATTAGAGGCAGATTGAGTGGTACCACTGGTGGCCTGGCTTGTCTGGTAGCCGATAGCCCGGGATTCAAAGTACTATCAGAGATTAGACACCCGCCTTTTCTCTTGCGGTTAGTGCTTATTTGTGGGGCAGTTAATTATTTATTGTTGAACGTTTATATACCCCCTGCCAATGCTGGAACATATAATGATAACATGTGGACAGGTTTAGATAATGCCATTAGTCACTAGTCGATGCTTGAGCACCCAAGGGCCCTGTGTGTCCTGATGGGAGATTTTAATGCCAGAATTGGGCCTGATGATGATATTCTGGCCCCTTATATAGATGTTCTACCTTGTGGATTGTATCCACCATATATGCAGGCAAGGGTCTCAAAGGATTCGAAATTGAATGCCTCTGGCATTAGGTTTGCCCAGATGGCAGTGGGCCTAAATTTTATTATACTTAATGGCTCAGGTTATCAAGATCAAAAGGGGGAGTTTATGTTTATTGACCCTCAGGGGTATAGCGTGGTGGACTACGCACTTGCTTCCTCTGAGGCTATGGATTATCTGTTTGACTTTCAGATGGCCATCTGCACACTTTGTGATTATCTGCCATTGATCCTGAGCTTTCAGGTCCCGGAGGATTCTGGAGGGGAAAGGGCTGTTACCCTGTTTCAGGGTGATTCTTGATTTGACTCTGCAGTCCCAGGTAGGAAAGGTACGGTGTTTCTCTGTGAACTGCTCAGAAAAAGCAAAAGAGCAGGCCCTCCAGGTTCTGAAGCACTTCAACATTCAGGTAACCCTGGCAGATGTCTTCAGCCGCTGTCAGGTTCCTGACCTCTAGCAGGGTTTGAGTTTGTCCACTCCTGGTGCCTGTTGAAGGAAAAGGATTTTTGGTGTGAACGATCCCAAAATGGGAGAGGAGATCACAGAGAAGCAAGTAGGATCTGAATGCCTGACAAGGCAGCGACTGCTATGTAGCCCAGTGCTCTGAATGTCAAAGTGAAGACATTCAATGAAGCGTGGGTAAATGGCAGGAGTAACTATGACTCTCTTAAGCGATAAGTAACTTGCTTATCTGGAGTACTCGTTTTGGCCTGAAAATAACCTCCCCATAATTGGGAAGATGCTTATTGTGAGATGCAGACTCCATGGCGGCGGCGGGGGGCCGGAGTCCCGGGGCCGGGGGCTGGGCTGGCGTCCCGCCTCGGCCGGCGCCTATGAGCTGACTTAGAACTGGTGTGGACCAGGGGAATCCAACTGTTTAATTAAACAATTAATAAATTAAAACAAAGCATCACGTAGGCCCGCAGCGGGTGTTGATGCGATGTGATTTCTACCCCTTCTGAGTGGGTCCTGGGGCTAGAGCGGCAGCTTCTGGATCTTGGCCACAGCCCTCCCTGCCAGTAACTTGGCCCCAGGACCCTGACGGTGGGTCCAAGGGCTAGAGTGGCTGTTTCTTGATGCTTTTGAACGACATCGGCATGTGCGAGGAATGATGGCCCCAGAACCATGATGGTGGGTCCTGGGGCTAGAGTGGCAGCTTCTGGATCTTGGTCACAGCCCTCCCTGCCAGTAACTTGGCCCCAGGACCCTGATGGCAGGTCCAAGGGCTGGAGTGGCTGTTTCTTGATGCTTTGGAATGACATTGGAATGTGCGAGGAATGATGGCCCCAGACCCATGATGGTGGATCCTGGGGCTAGAAATGCAGCTTCTGGATCTTGGCCACAGCCCTCCATGCCAGTAACTTGGCCTCAGGACCCTGAAGGTGCGTCCAAAGACTGGAGTGGCTGTTTCTTGATGCTTTGGAACGACATCGGAATGTACGAGGAATGATGGACCCAGACCCATGACGGTGGGTCCTGGGGCTAGAGTGGCAGCTTCTGGATCTTGGCCACAGCCTTCCCTGCCAGTAACTTTGATTGCCCGGGCACAGAGAACAGAGGCAGCATTAGAAGCAGCAGCACACATTGGATTTCTCACTCAGGACAGAGAGCAGAGCCAGAGTTGGGAGCAGCAGCAGACATTGAATTGCTCGGGCACAGAGAGCAGAGCCAGCATTGGGAGCAACAGCAGAGATTGAATTGCTCGGGCACAGAGCCCATGGCACAGAGAGCAGAGGCAGCATTGGAAGAAGCAGCACACATTGGATTGCTCAGGCACAGAGCCCGTGGCACAGTGAGCAGAAGCAGCATTCGCAGAAGCAGCAGACATTGGATTGACCAGGCACAGGACCCGTGGAACAGCAGAGACAGCAGCAGCCCTCCTGGAGCCAGAATGGTTGGATTTGCTAGGAAATAGCTCCCATACAGCAGCAGAGGTCAGCAGCAGGATTGCGTGGGCACATTTAGATTAGCCAGGGCAGAGCACCCATGGACCAGCATACAGCAGCAGCGGGATTACCAGACCAGTGGTGCACATCACCCAGGGTTGCCAGGGTAGGCAAACAGGCAGTGTGGCATGAGAGGCAGGCAGACTGAGGCAGGGTTCAAGCTTTGCAATCTGGGAGGGCAGGCAGGCAGCGTGGCATGAGCAGAAGGCAGGCAGACTGAGCGAGGCTTTGATCTAGACCACCTGGGCCTGGGCAGGCAGGCAGGCGGGCGGGCAGGAAGCATGGCATGAGCAGAAGGCAGGCAAACTGAGGCAGGGTTCAAGCTTTGCAAACTGGGCGGGTGGGCATGGTGTGAGAGGCAGTAGGGAAGGCAGGCTGTGACCTTGGCACCAAGTTGGTAGGGCACTCAGATAGGCTTGCAAAGACTGCAGCACGCGAGAGAGAGCCAGTCAGATAGGTAGGTAGAGATCATCTAGCCACTAGCCAGAGGCCAGCTGGCAGGCTTACAGTTTCCCAATGTCACACTGCAGCATGCAGTCAGTCAGATAGGTCAGCCGAGGCCATGTAGTATGAAAGAGAGGGGAGGGTAGGTAGGGTGCCACTGAAGCAGTGGGAGGGACAGCACCTCAGCTCAGCAGCAGTCCTTATTGACAAGGAGCCCCTTCCCAAGACTTTCCCTGCCTTGGGATGGCGTGTGCCACTGCACCATCACTCCTTGCCCAGAGGCAGCTCAGGGAATTCCAGCAGCGGAAGGTTCACCTTTAGGAACAACAACTGGTCCACCAACTTGGCCCCCAGTCTCAGACAGTGCGGGGAGCAAATGTCCCCCACCACAGAGAACACCCGCTCACTGGAGACACTGGTTGGTGGACATGACAATAATCCCCTGGCCACTTTGGACAGGGCCGGCCACACGTTGGTCTTGCTGGCCCAGTAGGCCAAGGGATCGCTGCTGGGATCGCTGCATGGCTCCTCGTCTAGGTATGTATCAACTGCTGCTGAGGCACCATCATACTCCCTCTCATAACTGTCCCTGGGCACCACCGCCCCCACTGCCCTCAGCCATGCTGTCAGTCCCTGCCCTTTTGTGGGTCATGAAGAGGAGAAGCTGCTGGCAGTAGGGGTTCTGCTGCTCCTAATGCTGCTGGTGCTGGTGCTGCTGCTACTGCTCCGACTGGGGGCAGGGATCGACCCTGCTGGCTGAGAGGGGTGGCTGCTCCCTCTCCCACCAGCCCCTGGAGCGTCCTGCTGCTGCTGCTGTGCACTGTCAAGAGCCCGCTGTGCCTTCTGGACCCTCCCCACAAGATCATCCTTCCACAGGCCATAGAGGGATGACTTGCGTGCCACACTACCCTTGACCCTGGGGTCCAGCATTGTTCCCAGAACATATTCCCCCCGCTGCAGAAGCTTTTCTAACCTCACCATCCGGCCTCCCTTAAGCTTCTGCACCAGCCCAACCACTTTAGCCCCCAGCTTCTTGCCCCTAGGGCCACAATCCTGCCCCTGCACCATGATCTCCTCCAGACTCCCGTGGAGATTCTGAACCAGAGGGGTCACCTGGCTCATGGTGACTGTGGAGGAGCTGATGGTCTCAGTCACCTCATGGAATGGTCTTAGATGTATGACCGTCTGTGCCAGGATCTCCCATTCTGGCCCATTGAAGCCTGGATGTGCCCCGCTGTCCATGTCCAATTCCACCTGATGCAAGGTGGCTTTCTGCTCTACAAGCCGCTCAAGCATCAGGAAGGCGGAATTCCACCTCGTGGACAATTCCTGCACCAGCATATGCCCTGGGGAACCTTGCTCAGCCTGCTTGGCCCGGAGGATTTTGCTGCCCTCCACTCTCCTGTTGAAGAAGCCCACAAGCTTCCTCCCCGGCTCTATCAGGGAGCTAAGGGTGCCTGCCTCAATCCCCTTGTCCAAAGTTCTCCCCCAAGCCCAGAGTATCCGTGACCACCAGGTGGAGGGTGTGTGTGGTGCAAGGGATGCTGATAAATTTAGCACCACGTACAGCCCTCACTATATTCGCCGCATTTTCGGTCACCACACACCCCGGGGTGAACGGTGCACCTGGCATGACCCACTCCCCCACCACAGTGTTCAGGGCTGCCTCTATGTTCCTAGCAGTGTNGGTGGGTCCTGGGGCTAGAGTGGCAGCTTCTGGATCTTGGCCACAGCCTTCCCTGCCAGTAACTTTGATTGCCCGGGCACAGAGAACAGAGGCAGCATTAGAAGCAGCAGCACACATTGGATTTCTCACTCAGGACAGAGAGCAGAGCCAGAGTTGGGAGCAGCAGCAGACATTGAATTGCTCGGGCACAGAGAGCAGAGCCAGCATTGGGAGCAACAGCAGAGATTGAATTGCTCGGGCACAGAGCCCATGGCACAGAGAGCAGAGGCAGCATTGGAAGAAGCAGCACACATTGGATTGCTCAGGCACAGAGCCCGTGGCACAGTGAGCAGAAGCAGCATTCGCAGAAGCAGCAGACATTGGATTGACCAGGCACAGGACCCGTGGAACAGCAGAGACAGCAGCAGCCCTCCTGGAGCCAGAATGGTTGGATTTGCTAGGAAATAGCTCCCATACAGCAGCAGAGGTCAGCAGCAGGATTGCGTGGGCACATTTAGATTAGCCAGGGCAGAGCACCCATGGACCAGCATACAGCAGCAGCGGGATTACCAGACCAGTGGTGCACATCACCCAGGGTTGCCAGGGTAGGCAAACAGGCAGTGTGGCATGAGAGGCAGGCAGACTGAGGCAGGGTTCAAGCTTTGCAATCTGGGAGGGCAGGCAGGCAGCGTGGCATGAGCAGAAGGCAGGCAGACTGAGCGAGGCTTTGATCTAGACCACCTGGGCCTGGGCAGGCAGGCAGGCGGGCGGGCAGGAAGCATGGCATGAGCAGAAGGCAGGCAAACTGAGGCAGGGTTCAAGCTTTGCAAACTGGGCGGGTGGGCATGGTGTGAGAGGCAGTAGGGAAGGCAGGCTGTGACCTTGGCACCAAGTTGGTAGGGCACTCAGATAGGCTTGCAAAGACTGCAGCACGCGAGAGAGAGCCAGTCAGATAGGTAGGTAGAGATCATCTAGCCACTAGCCAGAGGCCAGCTGGCAGGCTTACAGTTTCCCAATGTCACACTGCAGCATGCAGTCAGTCAGATAGGTCAGCCGAGGCCATGTAGTATGAAAGAGAGGGGAGGGTAGGTAGGGTGCCACTGAAGCAGTGGGAGGGACAGCACCTCAGCTCAGCAGCAGTCCTTATTGACAAGGAGCCCCTTCCCAAGACTTTCCCTGCCTTGGGATGGCGTGTGCCACTGCACCATCACTCCTTGCCCAGAGGCAGCTCAGGGAATTCCAGCAGCGGAAGGTTCACCTTTAGGAACAACAACTGGTCCACCAACTTGGCCCCCAGTCTCAGACAGTGCGGGGAGCAAATGTCCCCCACCACAGAGAACACCCGCTCACTGGAGACACTGGTTGGTGGACATGACAATAATCCCCTGGCCACTTTGGACAGGGCCGGCCACACGTTGGTCTTGCTGGCCCAGTAGGCCAAGGGATCGCTGCTGGGATCGCTGCATGGCTCCTCGTCTAGGTATGTATCAACTGCTGCTGAGGCACCATCATACTCCCTCTCATAACTGTCCCTGGGCACCACCGCCCCCACTGCCCTCAGCCATGCTGTCAGTCCCTGCCCTTTTGTGGGTCATGAAGAGGAGAAGCTGCTGGCAGTAGGGGTTCTGCTGCTCCTAATGCTGCTGGTGCTGGTGCTGCTGCTACTGCTCCGACTGGGGGCAGGGATCGACCCTGCTGGCTGAGAGGGGTGGCTGCTCCCTCTCCCACCAGCCCCTGGAGCGTCCTGCTGCTGCTGCTGTGCACTGTCAAGAGCCCGCTGTGCCTTCTGGACCCTCCCCACAAGATCATCCTTCCACAGGCCATAGAGGGATGACTTGCGTGCCACACTACCCTTGACCCTGGGGTCCAGCATTGTTCCCAGAACATATTCCCCCCGCTGCAGAAGCTTTTCTAACCTCACCATCCGGCCTCCCTTAAGCTTCTGCACCAGCCCAACCACTTTAGCCCCCAGCTTCTTGCCCCTAGGGCCACAATCCTGCCCCTGCACCATGATCTCCTCCAGACTCCCGTGGAGATTCTGAACCAGAGGGGTCACCTGGCTCATGGTGACTGTGGAGGAGCTGATGGTCTCAGTCACCTCATGGAATGGTCTTAGATGTATGACCGTCTGTGCCAGGATCTCCCATTCTGGCCCATTGAAGCCTGGATGTGCCCCGCTGTCCATGTCCAATTCCACCTGATGCAAGGTGGCTTTCTGCTCTACAAGCCGCTCAAGCATCAGGAAGGCGGAATTCCACCTCGTGGACAATTCCTGCACCAGCATATGCCCTGGGGAACCTTGCTCAGCCTGCTTGGCCCGGAGGATTTTGCTGCCCTCCACTCTCCTGTTGAAGAAGCCCACAAGCTTCCTCCCCGGCTCTATCAGGGAGCTAAGGGTGCCTGCCTCAATCCCCTTGTCCAAAGTTCTCCCCCAAGCCCAGAGTATCCGTGACCACCAGGTGGAGGGTGTGTGTGGTGCAAGGGATGCTGATAAATTTAGCACCACGTACAGCCCTCACTATATTCGCCGCATTTTCGGTCACCACACACCCCGGGGTGAACGGTGCACCTGGCATGACCCACTCCCCCACCACAGTGTTCAGGGCTGCCTCTATGTTCCTAGCAGTGTGGGGGCAGTCCATGACTTCCGCCTGAAGCAGGGCCCACCTATACCCTGTTTCAGGACCCCTCCTGCCACTGTCCAATGCCAACTCTGGGTCCTCTCACCAGTGCACTGTCACTGCCAGGTAAGTGTGTCGGGTGTTCTTGGAGGACCATGTCAGTGGTAAAATGGACAGTGGCATCCCCAGTCCCTGCCAGTGCCAGCTGCTCCTTCACCTGTACAGGCCTGGCACCACCGTATGGCTGAGCATGGTGCGGCATGGCATCTTAAATTGGGGGGGCAGGAACCCCATCAGCCGCTTAAATCCTGTGTCCCCGACAATGGAGAAGGGCTGGCCATCAAGAGAGATCATCTTGCCCAACAAGCGCGTGGCTTTCTCTTGAAAGCCATGCCGCCCTTCAGCTGCCAATGGCCTTGGAAGCTGCCCCCACCCCAGCTCCTCCATTGTGGGCTGACGCTGCTGCTTCTGCTCCTGCTGCTCCCCCCTAGCAGCAATGCTTCTCCTGCTGCTAGAGGCAGCTGCTGCAGTGGGATGGTTGCCCGATGGAGGATGAGTAGCCGTGTGGATTTGGAACCCACTTGTGTCCACTGACCCAGCCTGCCCGCTTAGCAGAGCGGCACTGTGGCACATTTTTAGATGCCTTGACATGGCGGATGTCCCTAGGTTGGTGAGCACCTGCCCCCGCTTGACCACCTTGCTGCACAAAGTGCATCACACCTCCCAGGGATCATCCACCTGCACCAACTTAAAATGCTCCCAGACCCATGGTTTTTTAGCCCCTCCTGCCTTCTGGCCTGCACCAGGTGACGCACTCCTAGGAGGGGCAGGACATGATGGTACTGGTGACACATCTTGTTGAGGGACAGCCATCACCTCAGCAGCACCAGATACAGAGACCTCTTCCACAGAAATCTCTGCATCACTGTCCCCATCCAGAAACAGAGTGACAGAGGCTGCTGGACTCCCCATGCTGCTCCCTCTCTGAGCAGCAATCTCCCCCTGCCCCTTATAGCTGCTGTTGCTGCTGCTGCCCGGGGATCGGGCCCTGCCTCTAGTCGGGATCTCAACAATGGGGGAGTTGGGGGGAAATGCTAGCCCCTGCTGGGATACTTCATCCCCTGAATTGCCTGCTGCCACAGCCACCACAGTCACCACAGCCTCTTCCCTTGCCAGGTGGTGACGCCCAACTCCCTGGCCCTTAGTGCTGGGAGAGCAAGGCCCAACATCACCACCAGGCCTTCGCATCTTGGGGCGTGGGGATGTGCTTGAACTGCTGCTTCTGCCCACTGCTGGCACTCTGATGTCATGGCCCCTGCCATGTTCAATCGTGAATAAACCACACACAAGTTTATTAAAAAATATATATTATTTTTTTACAATTTTGATCAAATATTATATATATCTATACTACACTAAATTTAACTGCTATTTAACTTTCAAATAACTATTATAAAACCTATGGAACTAAATAATGGAATATAAAAAACACACTCTAAAA
>QEPC01008345.1:773284-787165 GCA_003113815.1 Sphenodon punctatus | reverse complement strand
AACAGACTTAAATTACTCTGACAAAATTGTTCCTTGTCAAATTATGATAATAATGTAGTTTCATAATTGTAAAATGTGCAAGTTTAGTTATTGATAAAAATGAAGTATGTATGCATGGTAAGGAATTTAGTACATATATTACATGTATGTTGATGATAAAATATTAAAAATTGCTCTAAGTGTGAATTAATTTCTATGTTTTTTGGCACTTATGTTTTGTTGCAATGCATGGAGTGGAAGGTGTTTTGAATGGTAATTATAATGAATTGTGTTTTTGTGTGTATTTGAAGGAAACTTGTACATTTAAGTGTATTTTTAAATTGTTACGTTTTTTGCTTTGGTTATATATATATATATATATATACACACACACAGGATGCAAGGATTAGGTGGATGGTGACACTCTTATGCTTTGAGTTATTTGACACCGAAGTAGTTAAAGGTAGAATAGCAGGAATTCCTCATGAAAATAGAACCTGCCAACATTGTTTGTACAAAATAGATTCCTTGTTACATGTTATCTTTATATGTCCTCTTTATGAAGATCTCAGAATTATTTGGTTGGATCCTTTTTTAAAAAATGGCATTTTATCTTTGGACCGGAAAATGGAAATGCTGACTACAGCAACTGATGAGGAACGAACGAAAGCTATTGCCTATTTTCTTCTACTAGTTGAGAAAAGAATGAAGGCTTCTGGCCAGTGAGTGACTCTGTATAAATGGAACAAGATTTATTATTATTATTATTTGTTAGCCGGACGCCTTTCGCCAGTAGTGGTATTTATTCCAACTCAAATTTTTCACCTCGTGTCTGTGGTTATTATTACTGTTTTTATTTGATTATTATTATTATTGTTTATTTATTTACTTATTCTTTTAAAATTTGTTATAGCATACTGCTGAAACAATAACTGACTTTGACTTTGACTATAGCTGATTTTAAAAGAGGTTTGGACAAGTTTCTGGAAGATAGGTCCATTAGCAGCTATTAGCCAGACAGGATCAGGGAAAACAACAGGGAATGGATCCCCCCATTGTGACCTGTTGGGTGCTTCTCCCAAGCCACTGTGATTGGCCACTGTTGGAGACAGGATGCTGGGCTAGATGGACCATTGGTCTGACCTAGTTCTTATGTGCACTGGACATCCCGTTGAACCACCAGTGATGTATCCCTTGTACTGGAGCTTGAATGACCACGGTGGTGTGTCTGTGCCCTCTCACACCATTCCATCCGCACTGTGCACATGTGGTGTGGCACCCTGTAGAGCCATGTGACCTGCCCTGGAGGGGATGGAGAGTTTAAGTTAGCAGGGTTGTCAACACCCTGGGTCATCCGGTAGTCCCTCTCCAGTTCCATCACCTGTTGATGGAGATGGAAAGGTTATGGTCTGACATCTCACACTGGCACCCGACATCCTGGTAACCTTACACTACTCCATTTCCTCCATGCCAGCATCTGGGGCTCTACAGGGTGTAATCCCATCCCATCCTGTAGGTGGCCTCCTGTGATTTACGTCTGCCCTCTTGCATGGGCCCCATTACTAGGGATGGGCGAACGCGGTTTGGAAGTTCGGAATTCGGACCGAACTCGACCAGTTCAGTCGACCGAACCGAACTCAATTTTCAAACCAAACCAAATTTCCGAACTCGACTCTGTTCGCCCATCCCTAAAAGAAAATATTCCATTTAGTTCAATGGGGTTTGAATTTCCACTCGAATAGTTCGGTTGACTGAACCGAACTTGATTTTTGAACCGAACCTAATTTCCGAACTCGGTTCTGTTCGCTCATCCCTACCCGTTACCGGGTTCTGGTGTCCATCATATCCTTACTTGTGTGTTCTGTGTCATCCTGCATGCTGGTGGTGACCCCCTGTGGTGTGCTCCCACTCCTCCTTGGCTGTAGTTGCAGGGTGAGAGTCCTCCCTGGGTGCAGGCTGAGTCCCACCAGCCCGTGGGCAACTGTAGCCAGTGCCACAGCCAACTGTCACCTGCAGCACTCTGTCACCCCTCGCACTGTGGGTGATGACTTGGACATTTGAGCCGGCCACCCTGGCTCCTTGTTCCTTACCCTGGGCTCCTTGTTCCTTATCCCTTCGGGATGCATTGGTATGATAGGGCACGCATGTGAGCTGTCAGGCCTGCCTGCCTCGCAACTGTTTGCCACTGGTTCCCTGCCATTAACCACCACTGTGGCTTGCTACAGGCTCCCTCTCATTGCTTACATCACCCTGTACAGACTCCACGACAGACGGGTATGTGACTATTAAGGGACTATTTACAGGGGGTGGGGTTCATTGTTTCCGGGATCTTCCCTGTACCCTCTTTATGGCACCACTGAGAGATTGCTCCCTGCGGGTCTTGGCAGCCGCTGCCCGCTGTGACCATTGGTTGCCTGGCCCGGGCTCTCCTTCTTCTACCGGCTGCTCCACTGCTGGGTCTGGTGGTAGCTCCTGTGGATGAGACACATAGCAGTAGCAGATATCCGATCTCTATGCCTCTGTTTGTGTGCTCCTGTATGACGCCTCCCTGTGCCCATCACCTCTTACCGTGGTACCTTACTGCCATTTCTTGTGCCCAGGTGGGTACTATGTCCTGTGTTCCCCCCTCCCCCCATGTTGATTGGCAATCACCTATTCCCCGTGCTTACTTGAGCATGAGGAGCAGCTCGCCTGGGTGGTTGGGTTGCTGGGGGTGCTGGGATGTTCTGGGGTGGCTGGGGGCCTGTCAGGGGGGATCAGAGAGTGTGTTGGAAGGGAACCGGGAGTGGATCAGGCTGCCCAGGGAGCCATCCTTGGTGTTGCTGGGGGGCTATGGGAGGGAGGGGGCACATATGGTCTTGGGTGGGGCAGGGTTGCTGCTGGGGAAACCAGAGTGGGCAGATGAGCTGGGGAGGGGGCACTGGCACCTATGAGAGGGTGCTGTGGTGTTGTGCTGCCAGCCCTCCTACCACAACAGGTGGGCCCATGTTGTGCTGGGGGAAGCACCACAAGGCCTCCAGGGTGTCTGAAAACAATTGGTGGGTCCTTGTGGCGGTTCCCTCCAGCGTGACATGGGCCCTCTTCCTCTACTGCCTGTCGATGTGCTGCTCGTGGAGGAGGGCTGCAGCTTGGCACCTGCCCCACAGGTGCTCTGTGCAGGACTGGGTGAGCATTTCGGCCATTTGTTCCCAGTCCTTTCCCCCCTCCCCTAGTTATACCTCCCTGTTGAGGGCTTGCTCCTTGCTCAGAGTCTGCAAACGACCTGGTTTCTGCCAGCAGTTCCCTCCCAAGGTCCTCCCTCCTCCGCTGGTTGCTGGCATGCATTTCCCGGTTCCTCTCAGCACTCCCAGCAGTGGCACCCCTGGATGGACCGGGCTGATTGTCTGTGAATGGCAAGGGAACCTGTGTTGAGCTTGGGGATGGGGATCTGCTCCTGTTTATCTGTTCAGGCTCCTGGGTAGGGCTGTAGCGGAAAGTCGCAGCGGTAGCTATTTCTGCCGGAAACAGCGTCTCCACAATTAGTGGTATGGCATGGCAGAGGCTTTCATTCCACTAGTTTCATTCCTCTACTTCCACAGTTCTGCTAATTTCATTCCGCTACTTCCACAGGCTTCACAAATAGCGGAAACATGCCATTTTCGCTACTTCCATCATTCTGCCAGCGCCACAAAATAGCGGAACAGCGATTTTTCGACAGTTTCCGACAATGCCGCAATTTTTCCGATAGTTTCTGAATTTTCAGAATGCCGGCGGAATTAGCGGAATGTTGGCAGAAAAGCCGTGGTGTGGTGCAGGCAATTCCGAAATGACAGAATGGAATTGTGGTGTGGTAAAAGCTGCTGCCGCTTCAGCCCTACTCCTGGGGCTGTGCTGGGATTGCCACTCCCACCCCCGGTTGCTCCTTCTTTGGCCTTGACTCTGTTGGCATTCTCCCCTTGTGCTTCCATATCTGCATCAGCATGTGGAGGGGGGCCCATCCTTGCTCCCATGATCTCTGTGTGCATGTGTCTCCCATCCTCATCACAGCCTCATCTCCCTGTCCTTGTCCCTCTTCCATGTTCATGTTCCCCTCCCACCCCATCCCCCTGTGCTATCTCCACCCACAGTCTTGTGGTGTTCCCAGCCCCGCTCCTTGCTGTCCCCTTGACTGTCCCTTGTTTGCCCTTTGAAGGGGATGGGAATGGGTGTACTGCTGTGCCCCTGGCCCCTTTGTGTCACCCCACCACCTCTCACCACTGTGCCCTTGTCTGTGTGACCAGTATCCTGCTCACCGGGATGGCCTTCAGTTCCTCCACATCCTCCTTCAGGGCCGCCACCACCACCTCCTCCTGCACCTCCAGGTCCCCTTGAGCTGCATGAGCAATAGTGATCTATCAGTTTGGCATTGCTTCCCAGCTGAGACCCTGACTTTCCTGGGCCGGTCCCCTCCCTCCCCTTCCCTGGGGTCATTTCTTACCTGGGTCATATTCCTCCACCTCCTGGGGGGTGTCCCTGGTGTCAATCTTCTCCCCGTGTTCCCTCTGTCCCTTTGGGTTCTGATCCTGCGGGTTTTGAGGGCACACATGGAGGGTGATGCTGTCTGTGTTGGTTTCCAGGGATGCCTCTTCTACCAGTAGAACAGGGCTGTCCCCTCCTGCATCCTGGCTGGCCTCACCAGGGGCAGTGGGCTCCCCCTGATCCGGGGGTTCAGGCAGGGTGTGTGTGATATAAGTGCCCTCTTTCTGCCCCTGGTGACGGTGGTGCCATAGATGCAGAAGGCCACAATGTCCCCATCCATGCAGAGGAATTGATCCAGCAGGTCCTGGAACTCCATTGTGTGCATGGTACTGCCAGACTTGAGATGTTTATATCCGGACCTCAAGTCCTTTGCCTGATGCATGCATTGGGTGACATCCCTATTGTACCCCAATCGCTGCATCTCCTGGGTGATGGCTTCATAGACCTGTCTGCTCTTGTAGCTGCGCACCAGGTTGTACTGGACCTTCCCCCCAGCCCCATGTCTGAAGTCCAGGGTCTCATTCCTGATCCAGGGGTTCCCCTTTTGGGTTCCCCCTCCAGGGGATCCTGCTGTTTTATCTGATTGCCATGATGTCTCCCTGGTGGTGTTGTGTGCCAGGGTTTGGGTGCTCTCCTATGAGGGTGACTGGTGGAGCTGTCATCTGTCTGCCTGGGGTTTCCCCAGCATTTTCTCGGGGTTTGTGTGTGCCCCCCCTCCCCATGTGGGTGGGTTCCCCAGATCTTACCTCACTGCCAGATGTGGTCTCCTCTCTGGGCCCCATGAATGTTGTTGGGGGTGGGGATGCAGGTGCCGCCGAAGCTGCGTTGCGCCCGCTGCCCTGTGTCAGTATGGGAGAGCTGTCAGTTGCCATCCTGCCCCTCCCCCCGTCACCAGTTATCTGGGCCTCCCCCTGGCAACCCAGGGTTCCTCTGCTTACCCTGTCCCTTCCCGTGCATGTCATGGCGCTGGCTCCCTTGGTTTTATTGTGGGCTTTTCTGCCAGACATGTTGGGAGCCAACACACCCATATCCTCACTCGCTTCTCCTTTAAGGGCTCCCAGCAGGGCATTTGGCATCTCTCCCAGTGGGTGTGTCTGCTTGTGGGCTCCTGTGGGGCCTCTCTAGCTGTGTCTCACTGGTTTTGGCGGACACATTTACATGGATGGGTGGGTGTTGAACACCCATCTCCACCCACAGAGCATGCCGGCTCCTTCCCGGATGCTCCATGGATGGAGGTAGGTGCTGATGGGTAGGTCATGGGAGCATGCACACCCACCCGATACCGTTCACATGGATGCTCTCCCACCCATCCGATGGGTGTTCATTGGTGTTGTTGGGTGGGTGGCGTCCATGTAAAAATGGCCTATATCATCAGCATGTAATAAAATGGACAGAAAACATGTCCCAAATTTAGGGGGGAAATGCTTCTTTGAGTTCATTACTTGAACAATATAATTAAAGTAAAAATTAAAAAGCAAGGGTGCAAGAACACAGCCCTACCAGAAACCTGACAAAGTGGGAAATGGATCAGATAATGGTCTCCTTCAGGGACATATCTCACTCTTGCCAGAGTATTTTGATGTAATAAAATAATAAATTCTAGCAAATGGGGGTGAATATTTAAAGCCTTCAACTCAAACCAAAGCAAAGCACAGTTTATAGAATGAAATGCCTTCTTTAGATCAATAAATGTGAGTAATTTGCCTTGTCTAATGTACATTTAGTTATAAAATGGGCCAAAACAATGCAATTATCTGTCATAGACTTATGTTGAAACCTGTCCTGTTCTTCTGCTATCAGATTAGACTCCTTGACCCAATCTTCCAAATTATTTAGAAGAAATTTGGAGTACATTTTCCCAATGACTGGCAAAAGGTTAATTGGCCTATAACAATTAGGATTGTTTTTATTACTTCCTTTAAATAAAGGGATTATAATACTTACGTTCCAATCTGAAGGGAATCATTTAAAAAAATTATAACTAGTGAAGAGTTTAGCCAGTAAGGGAGCGTACCTATTAGAGCACAACCGAAAAACCTCTACAGGAAGGAGATCAATACCAGGAGCTTTGTTACGTTCAAAAGACTGAACTAGAGAAATCACCTCCTGCTCTGAAACAGTAAGGAGAAAATGCATAAAACCATGGTCTCCTAGGGTTTATTAAACAAAGTAGCAAAAAAAATGCGATCCAAACATGTTCCCGATATGAGAATTAGCTGTGGACAGAGCTCCAATTGTATTGGCAGTAGTTTTAACTGCTATCTCTAACTCTACCCAAATTTGGTCCACACTAATGCATTTCTTATATTGTAATAATTTCTTATAATTCCGCATTGCATCTAAAAGGCAGAATGCCTCCAAAGCACCAGATTTAACAAAATTTTATTTGAGGTGAATTAACAGTAGCTTATCTTGTCTGCATTCCTTGTCAAACCATTTAGACTTAAGTCTAGAATAAGCTACAGGCAAAATAGGAGAGGAAACAATATAACTAAGAGTCAATTAAAGTAGACTAAGCATTTTGTATAGTAGATATAGAATCAGGATGACTAACAAGTATCTGTAAGGCATAACCTATCAGGTTCCCATAATTTCTCAAAAGTCCCCTTCGCTGCCAAAATGGCGACGACGGAGCATTTGTTGCACCCCCTCCCCCCCCTTGCCTTAGGGGAGACACAGAGAAGGATTTTGGCGAAGGGGCTTGTTAGAAAACCCCTTTCGCCTGATGTGTGGCTTCTGCGCAACTGCCCTGATAATGAAGTGGTGTATGCATGCCTCACTGGACCAGGAGAGCCCCACCCCTGGTAGAAGGGGCGGACCTCTGGAGAGCCGCATGGAGTGGCATTCTCAATTCATCGGCCAAAGAGTCAGCAGCAACGTTAATTGCTGTTGAGCTCTTGGCCTGCGCACGTGGGATGGGGTGCACAAGAAAGAAGACCAGTGGGGGGGGGGAGGGGAGAAGAAGAGGGATGGAGCAGCCTAGCAGGGGCGGAAAGGGACAGAGTAAAGCCCCAGTGGGGCTGAAAACCCGATCAGCGGTGAGATCCACCCCAACCCGGGCCACCATGTTGGAGCAGCTACTGGAATGTGAGGCCCTGTTGAGGGCCCGGAGTCATCCCCCCGGGGGAGCGAGCCCCACAGGAGGCAGTGGGGCAATTGGGCCTCTGGTACTTCACCTCCACCCGCTCCAGGGACTGCTCTATGGCCGCCTCCATCCTGTCCATGGTTGCAATCATCCGCTCCCCCTGCTCCGCTGAGGTCCAGACAATCTCCTCCACCTGGTCCTCTCTCCGGCAGCGGATCCGTGCCTGGTGCTCCTTCATCCGCTGTGCTGGGAGGATGGTCCCAGGTGACCGTGGGTGCCCTGGCTGCCCTGCAGGATTAAAGAGGGGTGGTCAGTTATCAAACCGTGCGCGCGCCCCCAATCCCGGGATGGGCCCAGGTCTCGGAGGCCCAGCAGGGGGTTTCTCCTGGCCCCTCCCCTGGGCCCTCCCCCTTCCAGTGTGTCTCACTTGCTGGCTCCTACTGCTGCCTGGCCTCCTGGGCGCCGCCCTCCTTGGCCACCTGGGTCCGTTGCCAGAGTGTCCTGTGCCCTGTGGGTGCATGATGGGGGGGTTGATGGAGGGGTGCCTGAGGGCCGGGCAGGCTGCAGGCCCCCGTCCCAACATTTGCGGGGCCCCTGGGGCTGGCTCTGGCCTGTGTCTTACCCCTGGCTCCTGGGCCTGGCCCTTCCCCCTCCCCCTGGCTGCTCATTTACCCTCGATGTCAGTCTCCGATCCCTCCGAAGCCGACCCCTCTGTGCCGGAGCATTCCCCCCCGGGACCACTGACTGAGCGTAACGAGGGTGCTGGCCTCGGACTCTGGCTTCCCGGCCTGGGGGAGCTGACTGTTGGGGCTGCTGTCCAGGGAGGGCCTGCTGGTGCCGGAGGTCCCGGGGCATTCCTCCTGGGTTTCCTTCTTGTGGGGAGGCAAGGGGAGAGGGTACCTTGGCCCGTTCCCTGCCCTGGACCACAGCGCACCCCACTAGGTGTGGGGCAACGATGGACCCCTTCATATGAAGGATGTGGTCCAGGGTATCGTCGAAGGGGGTGGTCCAGGCTCCGTGGCCGGACCGCGCGTTATTGTCCCAGATGGCCTTGTACCCCCTCTTGAGTTCTTTGGCCTTTGAGTGGCACTGTCTGATGGTCTGGTGCTGCTCTGCCACCTCCATGTCCCTCACTATGTCCCAGTAGACATGTTCGTTGCACTGGCGAGTTCCAGCTGGTACTCCAGGGTCCCCCAGATCCATATGAAGTCCAGGGTCTCCCGCAGCCCCCACTGGCCCCCTCAGTGGTAGGCCCATCTCCCCTTTCTCCCCTGTGGTTCCTCCTCATCGTCATCGTCCTCCTCCACCATCACCTCCTCAGCCTAGACTGGGCCTGTGTCCTCCAGGGGCTCATCCACCCGGGCCCGTTTGTGTGTCTGTGGGTGACACGGAGGGGTGTTTTACTGCTGGGGTTCTGTTCTGCCCCCTCCAGGGACCCTACCTCTGTCCACCCCTCCCTGCTGGGTGCCCTGTCGGGCCCCGTACCCCTCCTGACTGCCCCTGTGCTCCCTGTTCCCCTCCCCATGGGTTCCCTTACCCGTTTCCAGGGCGCCTCCTCCCCTGGTTCGGCTGATATCCCCGGGGTGGCCTGTCCCGGCTGCACCTGTGGCTGCTGCTGTCCCTTCACCACCTCCATGTGCAGCACAACCCCCCTTCTCCTCCCCAACAGCACCTGTGCTCCCTCCACAGTTGCAACTGCCTCCTCCTCCTCCCTCGCTCTCTCTCCCGCCGCTCTCCTCCTCCCTCCTTGCTCCATCCTGCCACGTTTCCCTGCTGCTGATTGCCCTTTAAATCTCCCTCCCCGGTCTGTGTTGTTGCTGGTTGCCTGGCAGCGATGCTGCGTGCTTTGACCCCGGCTGGGAATCATTTTCTTTGATCCCGGCCGGTGATTGCTGTCCAGACATTACTTTTTGTTGTTTCCCAGCGGGAATTACTTTGACCACGCTTTCGGAACTCGTCCCGCGGGGAGCCCGGGAAGCGTGGTTGAAATTGACCCCATGTGGGTATTGAGCATGGTGAACATCTGGCTGCCGCCAAACAGACGTTCAGGGCACTTTGGCCCCATGGCAAAATCGACCGTGGTTCATTGTGGTTGACTGTGATCTCATAACGTCTGAAAATACCTAAAGTATCTGGGTACATGGCAGAGCAATAAGGTGAAGTTTCTAAACAAGCTGTAAGCAGCAAATGATCACATTCGGATCTAATTCAAACTTTAAATTTAGTAAGTTTATCTCAAATGGAAGCAGGAACAATAATGTAGTCAATAACACTTGTGCCATATGCAGATAGGCAAGTAAAATTACCCTCTGCATCTTCTAAACGTCTGCCATTTAAATCTGTTAGACCAAATTTATGTAAGAAATTGATAGAGATTTTGTCCAGCTTCATCAATATTAATATCCTTAAACTTTCTGGTAGGTAAATAAAAAATCTCAAGCAGACTTCTGTCAAATTGGTCAGCCAGTAAAAAGGACAATTCTTGTATTAAAGTTCACTATTATTATCAGATAAACTCTGGGGTAAAGGGAGTATAAAGAATCAATGCTTTCCTCACACATAGACCATATATCAGCCACATAAAAGGGAGAACTCTGCAGAGGGATGTAGCAGGACCCCCACTTCACAGTGGGGTTAGTGTTGTCAGGATCAAGACTAAAGTAGAATGTCATTTAAGGACTCGACATCAACAAAGTTTATTCCATAAACAGTCCATAGACCAGGCACCAAGCCTCTGGCCAGATACAATCTATATATTAGAACCTAGCCCAACCACAGTCCATGGCTAGCTCTTTCTAACTCACGTAGATATTCTCTCTTCAGATCCTCAGGTCCAGGCCTCCTTCTCTCTCTGCATCCAGGTCAGCCTGCCTCTCCAGGAGCTGTGTCCTCTTCAACTGTCAGGAGCGGACTCTCCTCTACTTCCTGTTTCCTCTTTCTTTATACTTCTAGTCACTCCCAAAATTAGCCACTTCCTGTGGTGGCCATTTTAGATAGTCCTCTTCAAGCCATTTTAGATAGTCCTCCATTATCAACTTGTGAAAATTTGGCCCCCAAAAACTACTAATAAATGGGCCTCTGCTCTACTATTCAAATTTAAAAGTAGGACAGGTGGAAGGCATTTTGGCTATTTCTTCACAAAGCACAATCTATATGATTTATTGTCAGAGTATTTGCAACTTTGCCTTCCACTTTCAGCTATTGTTAATATTCATCCATTACTCTACAGGGGCAGCTTTTTGAGGTGGGAAGTGTAATTTACTAGTTAGCCAAAGGTACAGCAAATTTGGAGACACCACAAATACCTGTTAGCCACTGGACTTTCTATATAAAGGATAAAAAAAACTCTTTAGCTAGAGCTATTATGATGGATTTCACCAACGGGTTACCTGTTCATTCCAGTGCTGACCCTTTGAGTGATGTTGGTAAGGTTAAAGATACCTCACTTGTTTCCTTCCCCTTACATCAAGGGTTCAACGCAAATATTGAAAGGTTTTAGGTAACACAGCTCAAGATGTAACTGGCAGAGAGGAATTTAGGGAAATATATTCTGGTTGGGCACTCAAACAATCATTCATTAGGGCTGTGAGAGGGAATCAAACCTGTACCTCATTACAAAATGGAATCACAGAAGCAACTTAATAGGTTCCAGATACACCAGAAAAAGGGGGCTGGAAAAATAATTTGCATGTATATCAACCATACTGCCAGACTCTAGGGCAAAAAAATGAGGCCATCCTGGGATTGAGTAACCTTGGATAAATAAAAAGTTTGCATAGAAACATTGTGGGTGGCAGGTCTTTGACTATTGGATCAAGTATTCTCCTTTGCAAAATTAGAAAATTCAGCCCATAGACCACCAATTAAAACGTTGACTTCTATTTAATATTTATTTATTTAATACATTTATACCCCACCCCTCCTGCAAGCAGAATTGAAAGAGAGAGACTTCAAACACCCCTAAAAGTGAAGTAACAGAGATTAATTTATCAATACCTGTCATACATAACTTATTATTATGGATTTCTAGAGTAATATTTGACAAGAGTCTCAAACTGAGAATTACGTAAACATTTTTAATCCATAGAGGATTATTAGTAGATTGAAGTCCTGCATTGCCCCCAAGCATAGAGGTGGGTGAATTAGGAGCAGCTGGAGCTGAAAGTAGGTCTTCCTCAGAGGGTTGAGCTTCAATAGTGAAAAACTGGGTGAGTCTAGATTCTCTTAAAGTGGAGTTAAAAACCCTCAGTTTACAAACCCCATCCAAGCACCCTTCTTCAAGCAAATGCTGCCTTAAGATCAATAAATGCTGCAAATAATCTACTTTTCCAAGGAACACCATACTTCCTAACTAAATGGGAGAGAACAAAACAGTTATCAATAATGCCCGTCGCCTTACCGGCTCTCCCTGAAGGGGAACAGCTTGGGGGCGGCGGCTGTTGTTCCTCCCCCGCTGTGCTGGAGGAAGCACGTGCGGTGGCGGGCGCATGGCAGAGGAAAGCGGCGCGAAGCGAGCTCTCGCGAGAGCGGGAGCTCGCGGCCACCATCTTGTGCCTGGGGCGAGATTAGGCATTCGCGCCCAGGCACCGACGGTGAAGCAGCATGCTGGGGGCGAGGATCGTTTCAGCTGAAGAAGGACCGCAGGCCCTGGGGGGGATAGCAAAGGTGGCGCAGTTGAAGCTGCAAGTGTAGCAGCAGCGTGGCGGCAAAGTAAGAAGCGAGTGGCAGTGAGTGCCTCGCCCCCCCTCCCCCCCGCACTGGTTCGGTGGGCTCTGGGAGGCTCTCCCCCCCCTCCAACATGGGAGATTAACGATGGAAGGAGCCCTCATGTGGGGTGGGAACCCAGGTGCGGGAGACCTAGGGGTGACTCCCCCCTCCCATTCAGTATAAAGGGTTGAGAACCCTCACGAGGCAGCATTGTGCCGGGAAGGGGTACTTGACAGGAGTTGCAAGGAGCAGGCACGGGTGCCGTGAGGGCACAGTAAATTGGGACCCAAAGGGCACCGGGATGAAGGGGGGAGGCAATAAAAAAGGCAAAGGCCCGGCAAAAAAGGCCTTGGCCAAAAGAGTGGAGGAAGTGCTGGAGGCCCTCCAAGCACGTATGGCGGGGTGTGAGGGGGTCCTTAATGCCCTGGCTCAGCCTCCTGCAGGCAGCAGCCAAGGCCAGGTGCAGGCTGAGCGGGCCCCGCGTGAGGTGGACACACCGAGTCCCGCGGACGCCGGGGGGCCGAGCCCGGTGGCGGAAGCCGATATGAATCAAGGGGAACATATTGTAGATGTAGATGGGGAAGGAGAGAGCAGAGATGGGAGCCAGGAGGACCCTGGCCACGAAGTAGGAGAAAGCCCGAGTACAGGGGTCAGGAGCAGCACGCGCAGAGCACAACCGCCTGCCCGCTTCAGGGGTGAGGTGACCCCGCAGGTGGACCAGCCCCCAGTGGATATAGGGGGGGCAGAGGCGATGGGCATGATGGTTCGGCGAGGCAAGGAGGGCGGACCCCACCAAGGCCTTCCTCCCTGCCCTGGCGGGGGGGAAGGCGGCAGTTGTCTCCTAGCAGGGACCGAGATGACGAACCGCCAAGCCGGCGAGCACGGGAGGATCAATTGGAGGCCGTTCTGCGCACCCTCAATGAGTTCATGGGCCGGGTTACCGCATTGGAAGGCAGGGTGGCGGAGATCGCAGAGGGACGCCAGCCAGCAGGGACGACGCAGGAGCGGCATGGGTGAGACCGGGCCGAAGAGCAGGCATCAGCAGAAGCAGGAGGAAGCGGACAAGCATCGCGGGCGAGGCTGGTAACAGCGCCGAGGGAGAATGTAGGAGCCAGCACAAGTCATGGAAACCCGGGTAGGTGTTGGCAATGCAACCCCTGTGAATGCGGGTGGAAAGGGGGTGCTGGGGGTGAGAGAACAGCTCAGTCCAACACACCGACGCCAAGAAGGCTGGGTTGGACGGGAGCGTGGGCCCCATGGCCGGAACCCGACCCCACTGGGACCCAAAGGGCCGTAAATGTAGCGCCTGGGAGTGAGGGTGGAACAAGTCAGAACAGGGCGGTAATGGGGCTGGACAAGGACAGTTGCGTGGGGGGTCACACCAGTGCGGCTCAAACGGTGGCGGCCCAAGCCGAGCCAGGGGCATGGGCCCCCCTAGGGGAACCGATAGGAGCTCACCTGGCCCAACATACCCGGGATAAAATCTGGAAGGGAGAATATGTAGATGTGTTCTCCCTGTTATACACCGAACCGGTGCTCGATCCCAGCGCTTCGGATAGAGAGAAAGAAAAGGAGCGGTTTAAGCACCCCAAGGTAGACAGGAATTGGGCGAA
>QEPC01008345.1:721618-773069 GCA_003113815.1 Sphenodon punctatus | reverse complement strand
TTAAGGTGGGATGTGTATGCTCAGGACCTGTGGTTGGTATGTATGTCCAACACAGCAGGGGCCCACAGGACAGATAGTGGTCACACCCTAGTCAGAGGAGGAGTGGCCCCGATGAACGAACCCTTTCGGACGGGAGGGCGCCGAGGCAACCAAAAAGGGGGGACTTGTTGGGATTTCAACGAGTCTGGGGGTTGTGCCCGCTCCCCGTGCCGGTTTCGGCACGCCTGTTCCCAATGCGGGGGGGGGACGACATTCAGCGACCCAGTGCAGGTGGCCGCGGTTATCACCTCGAGGCAGGCAACAGAATAGGCCGAGTTCACGGGGCCCGCAGCAGCAGGGAGGAGCTAAGGGCCCCAACACCAGTCAGGCATGAGGCCTTGGCACAGGCTTTGAGGGGATGCCCGCTGGTAAGGGAGGTGGAATATGTAGTATCCAGGTTCCGAGACGGTTTTGTGATCCCCTCGGAATTTAAACATCCGAGAGCAAGGGTACGGAACCTTCAATCAATAAGAGGGAAAGAGGATTTGGTAGCCTCCAAACTTCGCAAGGAGTGGGCAGAGGGCCGTATAGCTGGCCCTTTCGCTTCGCCCCCTTTTCCCGATCTTCACGTATCCCCTCTGGGGTTAGTACCCAAGAAACTACCGGGGGAGTATCGTCTCATTCATCATCTGTCCCACCCTAAGGGATACTCGGTCAATGACGCGATCTCGCACGAGCTTTGCTCGGTGCGGTATGCCTCCCTTGACATGGCAATCGAGATGGCAAGGGAGTGCGGGAAGGGGGCGCTCTTAGCAAAGTGCGATATAAAATCAGCATTTCGGCTCTTGCCGGTCCACCCCAGGAGTTGTAAACTTCTAGGTTTCCAGTTTAGAGGCCAGTTTTATTACGACAAGGCGATGCCCATGGGGTGCTCGATCTCTTGTTCGGCCTTTGAGCGCTTTAGCTCCTTGCTGGAATGGTTGGTACACCACAGGTCGCGGTCATGATATATTATTCACTATATCGATGATTTTATGGTTTTGGGTGCACCGGGGACAAGAGATTGTGAATCAGCCCTGGAAGCATTTCAAAGTTTGGCCAGCGAGTTGGGTGTCCCATTGGCCCCAGAAAAAATGGTGGGTCCGGCATCAGTCTTGACTTTTCTAGGTATAGAGCTGGATACCAATGAGCAGGTGTCATGCCTGCCTCAGGATAAATTGGCTGCATTAGGCGAGGACATAGATGGTATCTTAAGAAAATCAAAAGCGACGGTGAGGCAGCTACAGTCCTTATTGGGTAGCCTCAACTTCGCTTGTAGGGTGGTTGCTCCTGGGCGAGCATTTTTGTCACGACTATATGCGAAGGTTGGTAGCAATTTAAGGGGCCATTGCCATGTCCGGATAACAGCAGAGATGAAGGAAGACCTTCAGACATGGCGCCACTTCCTCCACTCGTTTAATGGTATTAGTATTTGGAGGCAGAAGTGGTTGTTAGAAGCAAGCATGCAGGTACAATCTGACTCCGCCGGCTCTCTGGGTTTCGGGCTTTACTGGGCGGGCAGATGGTGTGCTGCCCCATGGCCAATGCAATGGGCCAGGGAGGGAGTGACTAGGGACCTCACCTTTCTGGAACTGTTCCCAATAGTGGTCGCAGTCCACGTCTGGGAGAAGGAATTCGCAAACAAAACAATTCTGTTTTGGTGCGATAACCTAGCAGTGGTCCACGTACTGAATTCAATGTCATCCCGCTCCACAAGGGTTATGGGGCTGGTGAGAGCCTTCGTGCGGCAGTGCCTGGGCAGTAACATTTTGTTTACGGCCAGGCACGTCCCGGGCATTAGCAACGGGATTGCCGACGCACTCTCTCGCCAGCAGATGGAGCGGTTCAGGCATTTGGCGCCGGAAGCCAGACAGGATCCGGAGGAAATTCCGCCAGCGATTTGGGACATTGGATACTAGAGATGTTCCAGGCAGTGCAAGGGTCGCTGGCGCCCCGCACTAGAGCTGCATATTCTCAAGCCCTGGGCGAATTCCAAAATTACCGGGGGAAAAAAGGCTGGGCGGCCCAATTTCCTATTACGGAGGCCCAATTAATACAGTTTGCAATTAGCCTAAAAAAGAGTGGACTAGCACCCCGAACAATTTCGGGAAAATTGGCGGCTTTAGCCTTTTATAATAAGTTGGCAGGTTTTACATCCCCCAGCGAAGGTTTTTTGGTTAGGAAAATGTTGGAGGGGTGGCAAAGGGAATTCCCACAGGGGCCCGACGCTAGGCAGCCCATAACCCCGAAGATATTGCAGCAAATTTGCAATCAGCTTCCTGAGATCTGTTTCTCGGCCTTCGAGTGTGTAACCTTTAAGAGCTTGTTTAAAATGGCTTTTTTCGGAGCGTTCCGGGTAAGTGAAATTACGGCTGATTCGTCAAGGAATCAAGGAGGGGTCGTGGTCGGCATAGAGGACATCCAGGTGGGTGTGCAAGGTCTGGAGGTTTTGCTGAGGGGATCCAAGACAGATAAGTACAGAAGAGGGCAAGTAGTGAGATTGGCAAGATTAGTTGACGATCAACTGTGCCCAGTGGTAGCTTTGGAAGATTACTTGCAGCTTCGCCCTGTAGGGCAAGGTCAACTGTACATACATAAGAACAGGGCCTGGGTAACGAGATTCCAATTTTCAGCAGTGTTGAGGAGAGCACTGGAAAAGGGAAACCTCCCGCCTCAGGTATTTAGTTCCCACTCGTTCAGAATAGGCGCAGCAAGCAGCGCGGCAGCGGCAGGTCTGTCCGAGGAGCAGGTTAAGTCCATCGGCCGATGGAAGTCCAGAGCATTTCGCACTTATGTGAGAAAAGTGAATCTGGAGTAATCACCTAGCATGAGGCGACGGGAGGAGGGAGTTGGAATTGTATGATAACAGGATTTTGTCTCTCATAGGAGGGGAACTGCCTTCACGACGGCGGAGAGTCGTGATCGTTGGCCACAGTATGGTCTACTGGGCCGGAAAGCGAGCTGGACGCTCGTATTGGGGAACCCAGCTGGGCTTGGGACATCTCGCTGAAGTGGCGTGGAAAGGAAGAAGCGGAATGAGATGGGCTCAATTCCTGCCGGTTGTCCACGCCCTAGCGAAAGAGGCGCATCCAGACGTGTTGGTTGTACATCTGGGGGAGAACAACATCCCGGTGGAAACAGGTTTACATCTGGCCACCTGTATAAAAAGGGACCTCTGGGAGGCACGTCGACTTCTCCCCAGTACAAGGATTGTGTGGTCTGAGATGCTCGAAAGAATCAGGTGGAGAAATGCCGTGCGCCCCAGCAAAGTGGATAAGGCAAGGAAAAAGATAAACAAAGAGGTGGAGAAATTAGTGGCTGATTTGGGGGGTGACACAATTAGACACCCCGGGATTAAATATTCCCGGCCGGAGCTTTACCGGCCGGATGGGGTGCATCTGTCAGATGAAGGTTTGGAGTTGTACCTAGTAGCCATTCAACAGAAATTGAGCATGATATTGGGTGAGTCGGGGGCGGGGGGGCGAGATTAGCCAAGCAACGCTGGCAATCTCTAGTGGCAGGGGTCCTGCGAGTTAGACAGTTAGGGGTAGGGATAGTCTGCTGCCAGGTCATCTCCTTAAGAGATGGGGTACACCCGAATGCTAGAGCTTGACCGGCCAGCATCGCGGGGGACCCAGGAAAAGGGTGGGGGCCGGTGTAGGGCCCCAGGACAGGGGCGGTCCAGGGTCATCACCGGCTCCCCTTCAATTCCTTCCTCGGGTCACGGAAGGAAGGGCCTCCTGATCCGGCCGGGGGCGGCCCGACAGGTGTGACATTGCAGCAGCTATAGTTAATGTTGTGGCGGTACTGAGAGACATCAGACCGCATTTAGTTTACTTACCCAAGTTATAAGTTAGACGTAGGTTTGGCAGGACCGGAGGGGTATAGCCCCCTCCCCCTCGACAAGGCTAATAAAATTTGGGTGCGGCCTTATTTTAATCCACAAAACGGTGTCATGTGTCTTCTTTCAGGGTGGGGGAACAATAGACTAACCTTTTCTGAAGCCAGACTGTTATTCTGAAATCAGATTCTGACTTTTCCAATAATAGTCTAGCATAGATTTTTAAAGGCAACATTGAGCAAGGAAATAGCGTGATAGACAAAAACCAAAGAACTATCCCCTTTCTTAAGCAGAGGGACAATAATACTTGTAGCCCAACCAGTAGAGAATTTACCAATAGAGTTAACAAATGTAAACAACTTAGCAAAAAGCAGGGCCCACCAATCTGTTGTCCTTACTTCAGCAGGTATAAACTCTTCCCTGAGGGCTCTCTTGTCTGTCTTCTTCAAAATAAAGGATTTAAGTTCCTCAGGTGTAACAGGGGTCATTAGATTTGGATCCATTCACTCTTAGGAACACGTGCTTCAACATTAACTGTTAACTTATTACTTCCCCAAGCTACCAAATTCCAAAATGTCCTAGAATATTTAACGTCAGCTGCTATCTCAAACTCCTTCCAGAGAGATTGCAAATGTTCAACCTCTTTTTGTTTAATAATTCATTGTAACCTCACCTAACATTAACATTTATTTATTAAATAATGTGCAAGCCAACTGGCCATGACATAAAATAAATAAATAGAAACACAAATAAATACAAAAGCAGAATGCATAAATAAGTTGGATTGTGGTAAATGTCCACAGCTCAGAGTTAGGACTAATTTAGAGCCCATTTCTCTCTTAATTTTACAGCCGAGACTGCAGAGGCAGCCATGGCTCTGGTAACCACATCCTTTGAATCATTCTTCAGCCAAAAAAGTACCCTTACGGGTGAGTACAGCATTATCTTCTTAACATTGGGAGTTTGAAATAAGTGGGCACAGATGTGTGCATAGATAGGGCAGAACAGTAGGTGGTGGGGCAAATTCTCAACAACATCTGCCCCACAGATACAGGATCTGTTGATATAACTTATCCCGCATATACTGCCCTTGCGTCACCATAGTATGCATGATGTGCAGTCATAAGGAGGTAAAGGCTTTCCTGTGCACTGGGGAAAATATGGGGAAAAGATACCTAGGGCCACTAGGATCTGATAGCCAGTATTTATACCAGGGAGAGACCTTTGATGCAGCTGCCTGTGAGTGAGACATCTGAATATCTATATCCTCAATGTGTTGTCTCAGGATACCCTTCACCTTTTTCAAAGGGAGGGGAACCAGAAAATCCCAGGAAAGACCTAGGTTATATAAGTTGTTAATAACCTGGCCTTTCCAGAAGCTCCTATCAGGTGCAATCAAATACATTTTCACATTCAGGCATTGCTGCAATAAAGAGGACTGAGACGAGTGGAGGACTTTAAGCTAGTATAAAAGTAGCAATCAAGTGCATCATGCAGACACAGATCTAGTTGCCAATTCTAACCTCATGATTGCAGCAGATGTTCCTGGGGGTGTGTGTGTCCAGAGGGCCCTTCTCATCCAATTATTTTGGACAGATTCTAATGCAGATTGAGTGGAACCCAATCTGAGCACCAAGCATAACTGGGGAATTACCTTCAGCTCAAAGACATTTTGTGATGACTTGACAAGGCCATCCCCCTTAGTGTTAAGGAGTTTAATTTGTCCTTGTACTGAGGCCAGTGCCAAAAGTCTGGCACATGTTACATGAGAACCCCAGGAGCTGGTCATGGAAAAAACAATACCAAGATATTTATAGGAACTAAATTGCTGTAAATGGTGGTTTTTAATCCACCAAGGATATTCCTTAAAGAAAGGGGCAAAAAACATCACTTTTGACTTCTTGTAATGAATTATGGGCTCTTCAGCAGAGCAGATAACTCCAAAATCCACTAAGAGGCGCTGCAGCCCCAAACGTGAGGTAGAAAGGCAATATTGTGTCGCCTGCGTACATAAGAATCGTAAGCCTACGCAGACTTACTTTGGGAGCCATAAATTCCAACTTATCCTTTAACTGATCAATCAAAACATTAATGTATATGTTAAAAAGAACGGGCTAATAAGCAGCCCTGCCTTACTCCAGCCGTGGTTGGTATCGATTCTAAGGGCGCTTTTAGACGATCCCGCTCACAAGCGGGATCGTCCAGTGCCGGAATCGGGCACCCGCCTTCCTCTCAACACCGTGTCTGATGTTCAGAAGAGCATCAGACACGGCGTGGAGTGTTGTGCGCATGTGCGCCCTTCTGCACGTGCGCACTTGGGCAAAGAACCCAGAAGTGCGGCGTGAAGCCGGCACAGCGGCGATCCACCTTGGCAGGGGCAGGATCGCCAGGCCAGCTTCACATTCCAGAGATCCAGCGGTCGCGCACGGTGGGGATTTAGACGAGCCGCAACAATGGCGGCTGATAAAGGGCTCAGCCGCCATTTGCATCTCGTCTAAAACCACACTAAGAGTGTACCTCTCCAGTCAGTATGAACTCTTAAACTGGTATTGAAGTAAAGGGATTTAATCAGGGATAGAAGATGGGAATCTATCTGTAGGGCCAGTAATCAAGTCCAAAGCCTTCCTCTGTTAATTGTGTGAAACGCAACAAAGAAATCTATCAGTGCTGCAAATAACTTTTGTTTTTTCCACCTCACCTTCTCAGCAAGGTGGGAGAGGACAAAACAGTGGTCCAAAGTGGACCGGCCCTCACAGAAGCCACTCTGTACTTCCACTAGGATTCCTTTACCCACTGCCCACTCCTTAAGCCATTCCAAAGGAAGACCTGAGTAAAGTTTGGCAACAACACAAAGTAAGCTGTTAGGATGATAATTTGCAGTCTCATCTCTGGCACCTTTTTTGAAAATAGGCACAACTACCCCTGCATGCCAGTTTTCAGGAATTTTCCCGATGTTGTTAATCTGGGTAAATAAGTTGGCTATGGCATCGGCCCACCACTCGGGAAACTGCTTGTAAACTTCCCTAGGTACCAGGTCCACTCCAGGGCTTTTATTGTTCCTGAGCCCCTTCACCCACACCCTAACTTCAGAGGCAATGCTAGGATCCAATAAGGGAGCTCCACTCAGGTCCATCTCCTCCAGGATCAGTTTATCTAGGTTAGAGGTGTTAACTTATAGCTTATAGAAGTCTGATTCCCAGGTTATTTGGTCAATATTGGGCTCCTGTGGTAATTTACCCCTCCCCAAAACCCTATTCATGATGGTCCAGAATTTATTTCCGTCCCTATCTTGAAGAGCTAATGGGAGCAAATTCCATAAAGCTCTAGTGTAAGCGTCTTTTTTATTAGACAAGATTTTTGTAAGCCTTACATTGGCTGAATATAATCAGAGGAATTATTAGTCTTTATAAGCCTCACCATCCTTTGGAGTGGTTTCTTATAGACAAGGCATTCAACATCAAATCGTTCTCTCTTATCTCTTATTAAACAAGAATAGCCCTTCAAGTAGTTAAATTTCCCCTCACACCATTAATAATTTCAACAAAAAGTCAATAACAAACTATCAACATGAGTAAACAGCTGAGTTTTTGTTGACAACATCCTAGCAGATAATAGCTCCGCTTTTAGTACAGCAGAAAATAAAGAATTCTATATGATGCGCTGTTGATTTTTAAATATAACTTTCCCCCCAACCAAACTACTATCAAACTCTCTCCTCCTAACCAAAAGAACCTGGAACTTCAAAAAGACCGGAAGTGGCTGATGATCACTATCTGCCCTTATAATCACAGAAAAATCCATACAAAGCCCCCAATTATGTCCCTAGATCACAATAAAATCTATAACACTCCTACCCTTAGAGGAAATAAAAGTAAAATGATCAGTGATATCTCTACCACTTCTTCCATTCAATACTACCAGATCAAATCTTTGCAGAATATCTACAAACTTCTGGTCAGCCCTGTTTCTAATCTTATCATTAGAACATCTTTGAGAGCATTTTCTAAAGAATCATGAGAGAGGTTTGTAATAGCCTCATCACTCTCCCAATCGAGCATTAAAATCTCCCAATAAAAAACAAATCACAAGCAGGATAATTAATCAACAATGAATCAATAGTAGATTCAGGAACTACCCAAACAGAATCCTTATAACACTGGGTATAAACAAATGTGATGACAGCCCACTGGAGTCCGTGCTCGGTCCATGCAGCCCCCACTCACATATTTAGCTTGTAAAGTCTAATAAACGGGCACCCCTTACATGTATTTCCTGTGCGTCGGTCTGCCCCCACTCACAGGTTTAGCCCAACAAACCTAATAGGTGGGCATGTGTTCTTCCCTGCTGCACTCCACCCATCACCACCACCCTTCTCAGTATCCTACCCTCTCATGGCTCTAAGCCATGGGACGAAGCCAACACACCAGCCATTTCTTTCTTCTGGGATATCACTCCAGGAGGCATTCCAGCCCACCCATGGAGGTGAATATATGGGTTTACGCCTGCCAGCACTTGGAGGCTGGAACTAGCCTTTTGCTATGCACAGAATGCCAAGTTTATTGAGAAAACTGCATACTTTATTCAGTGCTATAGATCGCACACTTTATTGAGCATCGCTGGTCCAATGGTGACACATGGCCAGTAGTGGTCAGTACTTATGTGTGGAATGAAGCCAATCCTAGCTAGGCAGCTGCCCAGCTGTGTTAACTGTTCCAAACATTTGGCATGTAGTTTGCCAAATTCACAGATATCAGTAACACAGCAATGGAGCCCAAGAATTTCATAGTGAACATTATTGCACTCCAGGTTTTCATTGCTACTGCGCAGCATAATGTGGAAACCATTGAGCAGCTCCAAACCTTCTCCTGTCATTGGTTCAATGGGATTAAAAGGCACGGACAGGCTCCTGCTCAATCTGTGACCATGGCAGTGGGACGTACCACATCGTAGAGCGGACTTGCTTCAATGACATCAATTTTTCTTCCTCCGGTGACAACTGGCTGCATTGGAGAGGCTGCATTGCAAAGGGAGCTGATGCATGCTGCGAGGTACCTGACAGAACTTGTGGGTTCAGTCACCAAAGCTTTATGGATGACTGTCTTGCTACTAGGAGGAGCCGATACTCTTCCTTCAGCTCAAAATGGTGGACCGGAAGTACTTAGGTACATCTGGCATTGTCCTGCTAAGATGTGGTGAAGCTGCATAAAAAACCTACTGAGAATTATCACTACTGAAATAAATGTAGAAACAACAACTTGATAGGAGCCTTGACCCATACACCATGTACACAGAAGCAAAAGCAGAACCAAGCAGAAGATGTGGATGATGTTTTCCTAAACCAGATTACAAAACTTTCAAAGAGGCAAGACATGGTAGTAGTGGGGGACTTTAACTGCTCTGATATCTGTTGGAAATCAAACTCTGTCAAGAATGGAATAGCCAATAAATTATTGCCTTGCCTTGCTGACAACTTCATCTTTCAGAAGATGGAAAAAGGAACAAGGGGGTCGGCTATCTTGGACTTGATCCTTACCAACAGGGAAGAACTGGTCAATGAGATGAAAGTAGTGGGAACCTTGGGTGGAAGTGATCACGTCATCTTGGAATTCCTGATATCAAGGAAAGGGAAAGCTAAGCATAGCTGGAGATGTTCCCTGGACTTTAAGAAAGCTGGTTTTAGCAAACTCAGAGATAAGCCATGGCTAGAAAATCTAAAGGAGAAAGGAGTCCAAGTTGTGTGGGAGTTTCTGAACAATGAGATACTGAAAGCACAATCGCAAACAATTCCAATGAGAAACAAAAGCAAGAAACAGCTAACGAAACCAGTGTGGCTGCACAAGGAACTTTTTGATGAGCTGAGAATTAAAAAGTACATTTATAGGAAATGGAAGGAGGGAGAAATCACCAAGGACAAATTCAGATGAGTAGCTCAAACCTGTAGGGAAGGCTAAAGATCAGAATGAGCTGAGACTTGTGAGAGATGCTAAGAACAACAAAAAGGTTTTTTTTCAGCTATGTACAAAGCAAGAGAAAGAACAAGGAAGTGGTAGGTCTGCTGCTTGGTGAAGATGGTGAAATGTTAACAGGTGACAGAAAGAAGGCAGGATTGCTCAACTCCTATTTTGCCTCCGTATTCTCCACAAAGGAAAGTATTTCCAACCCGACAAGAATAGCACTAATGATGAAAGAAAGGAATTGCAGCTCAGAATAGGTAAAGAGATGGTAAGAGAACACCTAACTACTTTAAACGAGTTCAAGTCTTGGGGCCAGATGAATTACATCCTAGGGTACTGAAGGAATTTTCAGATGTAATCTTTTTTTAAAAAATTTTTTTTATTAATGAATAGAAGAAACAAACAGTGACCATTAAGAGTCTATCTCTGCAATACAGAATAGTTAACATTTGGTCTACTGCATTATACTTAATACTACCAACACTATTTTAACAAGGAATATGTAGAGAAGAAAAGAGAAAGTTCTCACAATGTTTCTGTATTTCATTTCAAGGATCAAGTCTCTATATAATCATCGCCTTCGGAGCCAGTATTCTTCAGATTCCCAACTGTGGGTTTTTAGTCCAGAGCGCTTATCACAGGTGTCCATGTCTGTTCAAAGGTAGTCCTTACATCATGGAGGTCGGCGTGCATTCCTTCCATGGTGTACATGAACCATATTTTCCGATATAACTCTTCCATTGACAGTTCATTAGCCCCCTTCCAGTGTTTGGCTATCAGCTATTGCAGCGAGGCAGACTATTTTACAGGAATTCTGACACCTGAGCATATTTTTGGTTTTAGGGTATAATCCCAGCAGAGCCAATTCGATTTTATGAGGGACAACTTCCCCCGCTATTTTATTTAATAGTCTCCATACTTTGCTCCAAAATAAACACACTTTCGGACACTCCCACCAACAATGTTTGTAGGTGCCTATTTCACCACATCCTCTCCAACATAGCCCTTTCTCTGATGAACTTGAGAATTTTAATCTTACTGGGGTAAGGTAATACCTTAGAGATAGTTTGATTTGAATTTCTCTAATTTCTAGGGAAACCACACATCTATTCAAATGGTGCCATATCTCCCTTTCCTGTTCATGCTCTAATGGTAGGTTTGTGTCTTTCCTCCAATCTTCTATATTCTTTACAGGTGTTTTATAGTATAATTCCTTTATTGCTTTGTATATTCTTCCCAATCTTCCCGAAGATTTGTTTTTTTTTTTTAATAGTAGCCTTTCTAACTTAAGTGGCTCCCTGCTAAAATTTTCTCTATTTTGGGGGGCATTAGCTAGACCTTTCATTTGAAGATACTGGAGGGTATCTATTTTCCCTTGCGTGATTTCCTCTATTGTATCTCTGGTAAGAAGTCTTCCTCCCGAGAAAAGTTGCCCCATTCTTATGATCCCCTTTTTCCTTAATAATTTCCTTAGCTCCGGTGCTAATTCTCTTTTTCTGGCCATTATTGAATCTAATGGAATGAAGGGGGAATATTCTCCCCTTAGTCCCATTTTTTTCCTTAGCACGTGCCAGCTTTTACAAAGTACTCCTGCAAATGGGTGCTCTCGTCTTATCTCCACTGGTAGTTTCCCTTGGTCCACTAGGAGGTCCTTTAAATCTATAGACTGAGTCAGTTCTCTTTCTAGCCTAGCCCATTCTGGTGCATTGATTTCTTGACACCAGTCATATATTCCCAAAGCAATCACTGCTTTGTGATATAATTTTAGGTTAGGTAGATTGAGCCCCCCCTTATCCTTGAGCTGCATCAGTATGGCCTTTTTAATTCATGGCTTTCTGCCATTCCATACGAGGTCTTTTACTAGACCTTCATTAAGCTTGAAAAAGGCCTCAGGTAATGCAATCGGTATTGCCATTAGTTTATAAAGCAGCTTAGGCAGCACCAACATTTTATACATGTTTATTCTGCCCAGCCATGATACCGCCATTCTGCACCATGGCTGTATTTCCTCCCTTAATTGTTTTATCATCGGATGGAAATTTGCTGTGTATAAATCTTTAGGATTTTTTGTGAGAACTACCCCCAAATATTTTAGCCCTGTGTTTGTTACGGGAAAAGGTGACATTTCTTTTAACTGCTTGTCCTGTTCTTTTCCATAGCTATAGGCTAGAACCAGAGATTTATCTTTATTTATTGAGTATCCTGAAATATTCCCAAAAGCTTCCATAGTCTTTATTAATTCTGGCAATGTTTCCTCTGGTTCTGTTATATATAACAGGAGATCGTCTGCATATAAAGATAATTTGCATTCATTGGTTCCTATTTTAACACCTTTAATTTTTCCGTTTTGCCTTATCGCTAAGGCTAACATTTCAATGACCAGATTGAAGAGCAATGGGGAAAGAGGACATCCTTGCCTCGTCCCTCTTTGCAAACTAAATGACTGTGAGTTCCCCATTGATTAAAAGCCTAGATTCCGGTTTTCTATATATTGCAAGGAGTCACCTTGAAAAGTTCCCAATTATGTCCATCCTTTCTAAGCCTCTAAATAAGCAGTTTGGTTCAATAAAATCGAAGGCCTTCTCCGCATCAGCGGAGATGACCATAGCTGGGATTTTTTGCTTGTTCAGTGTGAATATTATATTAATAGCTTTCCTTATGTTATCCCTGCCCTGTCTACCCGGAATGAAGCCTGTCTGATCTCTGTGTACTATTTCCTCACTTATTGATTTTAACCTGTCTGCTAAAATTTTTGCAAAGATCTTATAATCACAGTTCAACAGAGATATCGGTCTATAGCTTCCACAGCAGTCCGGATCTCTTCCTGCTTTTGGGATTACTGTTATGACAGCATTGTAAAAATTTTGCGACATTACATTCTCAGCTAAAACACTGCCGTTAAATGAGGTGCAAGGATATCCGCAAATGTCTTGTAGAACTCACTGGGAAACCCGTCCAGTCCTGCCGCCTTATTGTTTTTTGCTGCTATTATTGCCTCATTTACTTATTTAATTGTAATGTCTGCATTTAGGAACGCTAATTGGTCTGCATTCACTTTAGGGATTTGTAATCCCTCCAAAAGTTTTAATATCTCAGAGTCTTTTGGGTTGTTAGAAGAGTAATTTTTTAATAGAATTCCAGAAAAACCCTTTTCATATCTTGTGGCTCTGTGCAGTATTTTCCCTTCTTGTCGATGATCCTAGCTATGTGGGCCTTTCTTTGCCTTTTCTTTACTAAATTAGCCAGAGTTCTCCCTGTCCGATTATTGTGTTCATAGAAATGGAATCTTATTTTCCTCAGTTGGTTTTTAGTTTTCTCTGGTTCTATTGTGTTTATAATTTCTCTGCTTTTAATAATTTGCCATCTCAAGTCCTTAGTGGACCTAATTTTGTTTAAGGTCTCCAATTTTTGTAACTCTGCGTATGCCTCCTTTTTTTCCTGCCTTTTATCCTTTATTATTTTCGCATTTAGTGCGATTATTTCACCTCTAATTACAGCCTTTGCTGCCTCCCATAGTGTAGCCGGAGAGTCAATTGTACCCAAATTAAGATCAAAGAACTCTATCTAGAGCTTCATTAATTGATCTCTATTTTCCTTATTCTTGAGCAAGTTTCTGTTAAACTGCCAGTTATTAGTTAGCTGACGCACTTTTCCTTGCTCTTTAAACCTGGTAACCACCGCACTGTGGTCAGTCATCACTACAGGAACAATTATACATCTGTCTCCTCTATGTGCGTCTATTTTATTTATTAAAACATGATCAATCCGTGTGTAGGTATTGTGGATAGTGGGGAAAAAAGTATAATCCCTCTCCTTACCATTTAGGTGCCTCCACATGTCAATCCAGCCAAACTGCTCTAGCATCTTATTCAGCTCCCTATGCTCCCCTTTTATACCTCCCAGCCTGGAGTGGTCCAAATCAGAGAGGGTAGCATTGAAATCTCCTTGTATTATCACTGAGCCCCTGGAGACCTGAGCGGTTTTTTCAAAACAGTCCTTGAAAAATTTCAGCTTTCCCGTATTGGGTGCGTATATGTTGGCTAAAGTCAGTTGCCATCCATTTAATTTACCCACCAGGCATAGAAATCTTCCTTCTTTGTCCTTTATACTCTTTTCTAAAACAAAATCCTTCTTTTTAGTAAACCCAATGATAACCCCTGCTCTTTTCCTCTTAGAGCACGAGGCCCATAAATCTCCTATTCTAGCTGTCTTAAACCTAGGGACATCCTTCACTAACAGGTGTGTCTCCTGCAGAAAAAATATATCCGCACCCTGTTCCTCCACAAAATCTCTGACCCTCTTTCTTTTCTGAGGAGAATTTAAACCTCTGATGTTCAGAGTGACTGTCTTAGTGTCAGCCATCTATTGATCTAACATGCTTTGACAGGATGTTCAGCCCTCTCGTAATTCTAACACTTGTATTTCCCCCTCTTTGAAAATACTTAAGTGAGTATTTCCCTGAAACTGGCTCTCTTTTGTCCTTATAAATTTTTTGCACCAAAGACTGTTGTCCTTTTTTCTTCCTCTCTCCCGTCCCACACAAATCCCTGTCAAATCCCTTCCTTCCCCCTCTTTTCTCTTTCTTATCCCAACTCCTTGAACTTCTCATCCTCCCCCTGAGCGATTTCGCTCACCTCTCCTTCCCCTCTATTTCCCTGCGAGGATCTTCTGGATGCACAACCACCTGGATTAATAAAGATAATCCATCGTGTGCCCATCCTCCCATCCCCCCCAGCTCTCAATAATATTTCAGTTATATAAAACTCTTTAACACTTAGCAAACCAACCGGTGTTTCTTAATCTATTATTAATAAACCCTTTTAAACTTAGACAATTCTGTTTACCATTCCAATATGTAACCCCACCTTTCATGACTATTTACAATCATCTTTTATATATCAGAAGAACTGTATAAAATGCCGATGCAATCAGGTTGTTAATCTCAATATTCCATTTATCCCCTTAACAATCCAACCCCCTGTCAATAAACTTTAAACACTCTTTACTCTTTTTCTCCCCAATTATATCCTTTTTGTGAACCAACTTCTTTTATCATTACTTCATCAGCTTGTATGCTGTACTCTATTGTGCAGCTCCCAGTATCAAGCGTCATCTTTGTAGTCTTTCTCTAGCTCTTCCTGGCTGAGCTGCAAGAAATATTTCTAAGTCTTCTGTAGCTTCAAAGATTTTTTTCTTTCCATTTTCAAAAATCATCATTTTAGCAGGGAAAAGCAACCTGGGTTTTAGATTTCTTTCAATCAGCTCACCAAAGTATTTGCCCCATCTCATTCTTTTTCTTACTGTCTCCGCAGCATAATCTGGGAATATTCTTATATTTTGTTGCTGGAATTGTAGTTTTTTCTTAGCTCTGGCTGCCCTGAGGATTTCTTCCTTGATGTTGTAGCTCGAGAATTTAATTAGTATAGGGCGGGGGGGTGTCTGTATCCTTCTGTGGTGGGCGCCCTGTTCTATGAGCCCTATCTATTGGGGCAGCATGAAACTGAATCTCCTCTGGAAAATTTTCTTTTAATACAGCCCAAACTATTTCATTTATTTTTTCCAAGGCCCCAGTCTCCTTTATACCATTCAGACTCAGGTTCCCTCTTCGTGAGCGATTTTCCAAATCCTCACATTTTACAAGTTAAAAAACAGTCTCGCCCTTCCATTTCTCTAGTTGTTCCTGGGTAGAGAGGGACTGATCTTCCAGCTGAGAAATTCTTCCTTCAGCTGCCTGCACTCTCTTTACTATCCCTTCCATCCTCCTGTTGCCTTCCTCTACCGCCAGTTTTACTTGCCTCATTTCTTGTTTTAATTCTTCCTTCATCTGCCCTAGTAACTTTCTTAAAGAGCTCGTCTCTGCTCTCTCCTCTTCATTGCTGCCTGCAGGGGCCTGGTCTATTTCACTTTCCCGCTCCGCCTCAACTGACAATTTTTTTCCCCCACTGCTTCTCTCCCCCTCCTGCCCTGTCCCCGCTGCTTTAAGGCTGCTAGGGTGCCGGTCTGGAGGATTTGCCAGCGCTGACTTAATAAGGGGCTTATTTTTCACAAACCTTTTATCTTTCTCCGCTGAGCCCTCTCTCTCCTCACCTTCTGAGCCCGAGGAAGAAACCAGGTCAGTTTCAGGCTCCCGCCCTGCCGCCGGGACCACCGTCATTTTGCTCTCTTCACTGCATGCCTCCTTCCTGTGCAGCAGTTCAGCGGCTTGTCCTTTATGGCAGAATCTTTCCAGAGCATTTATTTGTGATAGTTTTTGGTGAGGTTTACTTCTGCCAGCCATCTCGAGTCAGTTTCAGGATTTTTTTCCTATTTTTAAACAGGTTTGGTCTGCTTTTAGAGCTGGGGGGTGCGGAGCTCGGGCTACTTACAGCCGCTAGCCTTGCCGCATGCGCAGATCCCCCCCCCCCTTTCAGATGTAATCTTGGAACCTCTGTCTATAAATTTTGAGGACTCTTGGAGAACAGGTGAGCTGCCAGAAGACTGGAGATGGGCTAATGTTGTCTATCTTCAAAAAGGGGGAAAGGAGGATCTGGGAAACTACAGACCAGTCAGCCTGACATGAATACCTGGAACAATTCTAGACCACATTATAAAGCAGTCAGTCTGTAATGTTGTGACTACTAGGAGCCAGCATGGGTTTGTCAAGAACAAGTCATGTCAGACTAATCTCAGTGGTGGCTGGTGCGTTCTGAGGCTGGTGGGGTGGTGGGAGGGGCCAGCAGTGGGTGGGGCCAGCCCAGAGGTAGGCAGAGCCAATAGTAGGTGGAGCCAACCCAATGGTAGGCAGAGCGAACCCCAAAATTACACACTTACATGATCATACTCAATGGAACAGCCAACCGACCATTCCAGAAGGCCACGAGGTCATTGATGGGGCAGCTGTCTAGGTCTACGGGCAACTCCCCCAGAGCATTCAGGAAGCTAATTGGCTCCATAAGGCTCCAGGGGTGGGCCATCCTAATAGGTCCCACACTCCGCCGGGAGCATAGGCATGCTGGATGAGGGCTTGCAGCTGGTAATGATCTGACCATGACAAGGGTGAACTTACAACATGTCCAATCATAGGAACCCCCGCCTCAAGGTTAGTGAGAAATATCAAGTCCAGAGTATGCCTCCTCTCATGTGTTGGGCCTACTACTGGGCCAAGCAAGGTTGAAACTTGATTGCCACTGCTGCTAGGGGTGTGGAACTAGGGGGGCTTGGCTTCCTCACCTGGGGTCTGTCCTCTCATCCCCTACTCCACCTCTGTCCTCCAGTAGAGAAGAGCCATCTGCCTCCTCCGAGAAAGCAAGCAAGATTGGAACTGAGTTGCCATTGCTGTTGGGGGTGACGGAGGGGATCGCTGACCCTTGTATAGGAGGGAAGGGGTTAGTGGTTCTAGGTTTTACTGGCTGGCAAATTAGGGGTGATATTTTAATATTATTGGAGATTTTAGTGTTGACTTTTTTACATGAGCTGTGGGATTTGGGTGGTTATATTGAGAGGGGTGAGTAGGGTGTAGAAAGGGGAAGGGTTGAGGGAATTAGGTGGATGTGATTTATTTATTTATTTTATTTCAATTTATTTGCTGCTCCCTCCTGCAACAGCAGCTCAGGGCAGCTTATAACGTATTAAAACATATAAAATATAATATAAACACATATATCTTGATTAAATAAACAATAAATAGCAATATAAAAACAACAATAAAAACCCTAAGGCAGAGCTAAATGAAACCTCCCTCTTCACCTAACCCAACCCCCCATCCATCACACATCTTCCTTGCCAGAAGCCAAGGTGGTTAATTAGGATGGAGGGGTGGTATGGAGCAGATGAGAGGTGGGGCCATGTTCACCAGTGAGAGTGGAGGGTATTACTCCGGGGGATGGGTGAGTTATGACTACCCCCTTGCGAGGGGGAGCAGAGGGGTTTATGGTGACTATTCCCCAGTATGAGAGGGGGGGTAGGAGGGATGGGTGGTGGGGTGGGGTTGCCCCCTGGTGAGAGGGGTTGGAGGGAGTGGAGAGGGGAATGTGGTGGGTGGGTATCCCCTTCCACCATCCTGGAGGAGGTGCCCCCAGAGAGTGGGGTCTGGGTTGGGGGGGTCTACCGGGGGTGGCAGTGATAGGGGTAGTCATGGGGCTAGGGAAGTATGGTCCTCTGGGGGGGACAGTGTCATCATGAGCAGAGGGACAGGTGGTTGGTAACCATCCCTCTTATGATTCCCCAATGGTCAGGTTAGAAGGAGGTTGAGACTCTAGGGTCCTCCTGCCTGGAGTTGGTGCTGTTAAATGCACAGTCAGTATCCAATAAGTCATCTGTCATCTGGGACTCAATCCTGGATTGGACTGCTGACCTTGTTTGTACTACGGAGACCTGGCTTGACTCGGGGCCGATTTTGACTGACCTCATTCCAGCTGGGTACTCTGCTCAGCATCTGTCCGGGGTGGGTGTGGGTGGTGTAGCCACAGTTTTTCGAGATGAGTTGCTTGTTAGGAGGTATTCAGTGCAAATTGAGTCTGGGATAGAAGGCCTCCATCTATAAGCTATGGGGAGGAAAACTAACCAATTAACTTATCACAAAATCAGACACTCCCTGTCCTCACCCATAACTACTACTCCTAATGTGGGATCTCCCACTGGAATGAAAGGAGATTTGGGAATGCTGAAAAGAAACCCCACTGTACTTCTCCCTGCCTGCACTCAGCCCCACTCTGGGGAGCTTTCTAACATGGGAGGAGGCGCCACGATGTGCAAAGGGATCCAAGTCAGGTGGATGAACACTGGGACTGAAACTCGGTCTTGGTTTTAATCAATATTTACCAAGGATTGCAGTGCTTGACTTGATTTTACTGCGAGTACCGAGAAAAGTAATGGTCATGATACTTGGTTTCTTGTTAACTTTCAATTGAGCAATCGGGTGTGGCGGGCAGGAATGGGGGTAGACGTGAGTTCTCTAATGTGGAAGGCATGGGGGGCAGGGGCAGGGAACAGGAAGGGGGCAGGGACAGTGAAGCAAACACACTAAGAGGGCGTGGCCTGTGGAGTTGAAGTGGAGCTGGCTTGCCACCTGCCACTGGTGCCGGTGATGTCCCCCAGTGCTGCACATCACCTGGCTGCATGCCAACATTTCTCTAGGTGCATGCTGAGAAATGTAGTCCAGCATGCTCCCAGAGAGCATTAGAACACTGGCTGTCTGGGATCATGCTGGACTACATTTCCAAACTTGCTCCCAGAGAAAATATGGCTGCCCAATCTCCTGGCCTGCAGCCGGGAGATATGCAGCGCTGGGGGACCTCACAGGGATCATTGTGCTGCGGGGATCTCATCAGTGGTGGATGCAGGTGGCAAGCTGGCTCCACTTCAATTACATGGGCCACGTCCTCTTGGTGAATTTGCTTTGCTGCTTCTTCCTGCCTGCCACTTAGGGACTCAGCAAAATACTCCAGTATTTTACCAAGTACCAAATGGTACCAAGTATTCAAAAGTATTACTAAGTAACTCCCAAAAACTTGGGACCAGTACTCCACTACTAAGAAATACTCGCAAATACTTTTTTTTTCAGTTCAGCCCTAATACACATACAGGGGAGGGGGTGGGGACTGTAGGAGCAGCACTTACCTCAATAATACTGCTTCTGGGTGGAGATGCCCTGGGGCTTCTAAGAGGCTGGCTTCTGATTCCCATGCTGGCAGGAAGAAGGGCTGGCCTTAGAATTTGCAAGTCCCAGCTCAAATATAAAATGCAGGGCCCCTTGTGGCCCTACCCCCTTTCTTGTACCATACCCCTCAGGAGGACCCTACATGGGACAGTACAGGTAGTCATGTTTGGGGCCCCACACCCTGCCCTGGTGAAAACAGAGATCACAATGGGGCTCCCAGAAGTAGGGAAAACAGTTAGGCCTGGGGTGGTCACCCTAGGTTGACCTGCGGTAAGACTGACCCTGGCGGGGAGTGACCAGCTACAATTCCTGGAAGTTTGACTGCTCTTGCACTCAGTTCTCTTGCCTGGAGCCATCACAGTGATTTCCAATCCAAGGAGACAGGCTCCAGGTACATCTCTGATTCTTCCTCAATCTCCCTTGTTAGCAGCTTCAGCATGGACACAACCGTGGGTGTGGCCCTTAGGTGAGGGCCGGGTGAGGTCGGGTGCAGGTTTGTTGATGGTATATGGTAGGGTCTTATAGTAAGGAATGGGAGGATGGGGGAAAGGGAGGGTAAGGTAATCCCCTCCCTACATATGTGGGGATGGGGAAGGGACTGGATTGGGGAAGGTTGGGTAGGGCCCTCCAGTGAGAGAGGGAGGTATGACTCAGCAAGGGTGGGGGTGCTGGTCCCCCGGTGAGAGGAGGGCCAGGGAAGGGGGAGATGGGGTGGGGGGAGGGAGGAGGGAGGGGGAAAGGGATAGGGGGAGGGTATGTCCTTGGGGGTCTGGCGGGATGGCCACTGGGGTGGGGGTGCGGGCCGGGGGGGTCTTCCACAGCCATTGGGGTCGTGATGGACTGGGGTAATTATGGTCTCTCAGGGAGGCAAAGGACAGCTGTGAGGAGGGACAGGTGTTTAACTCCTGTCCCTTACCCAGACCCCCTGGCAGGTGATACAGGGATCAGGATCAGAGGAGCCCCTGGTCTGGAGCTGCTGCTGTTGAATGCGAGGTCGGCCAGTAATAAATCAAGTACAATCCAGGAATTGATTCTGGATCAATTGGCCAACCTCGTATGTATTACAGAGACCTGGCTGGACAATGAGTCAGGGCCTATATTGGCTGACCTTGGGTACTTTCNCAGACATGACGCTAACCACCCTTTAACCACCCTTGGTGGTTATTTATGCATGTTGCAGGGTTGTATTGGTGCCCTATGCAGCCCTGCAACATGCATAAATAACCACCAAGGGTGGTTAAAGGGTGGTTAGCGTCATGTCTGAAAGTACCCCTTGTTCCAACCGGGCACTCTGTACAGCACCAGCCCAGGTCAGAGGGACGGGGAGGCAATGTAGACATTTTCAAGGATACTTGGGACTGTGAGGAGGTATCCTGTGCAGACCATCTTGGGCATGGAGGGAGTCCACCTCATGATCAATTTGGCAAGAGATAGATTAGGGCTGCTTTGGGTATACCATGCACCTACCTGTACCACAGCATTCCTACACGCTCTAGTGGAACTGGTGTTGGAAGTGGTTTTGCCATCCCCGAAGACCTTGGTCCTGGGGGATTTCAATATCCACACTGACACCGGGTTGGGGGGAGCAGAGTGTGAGTTCATGGACAACCATGGGACTGTCTCATGGACAACCATGGGACTGTCTCAGAGGGTTAAGGGCTCGACACATGAGGGGGGACATACCCTTGACCTGATGATCTGGTAGTGGGGGATGTAATGGTTTTACTCCTGATATGGATGGATCATTGCCTCCTCTGGACCAGTTTCCTGGTGCATGTCTGCCCCTGGAAGGGTGCAGGACCAATTTGCTGGGTCTGCCCCCGGAGACTTATGGAACCAGAGAGGTTCCGGAATGGTCATGAGGAAATGCCTTCTGATCTTGATAGTCGTTCACTCAATGACCTCATTGCCTTCTGGGACAGCTTGTTGACTGAGGCTATCGACAGAACGACTCCCAAGTGTCCGCTTCCCAAAAGCCAATGACAGGGGTCGCCGTGGTTCACGGAGGACCTCCGCCGAATTAAGCAGGTTGGACAGCGGTTGGAGTGACGGTGGCGTTGAACTCATGCTGAAACTGACCGATTGCAGCATAAAGCTAGTTTAAGAGCTTATGTTGTTGCAATATGGGCAACAAAGAAGGAATTATTTGCTACCCTTATTGTGTCTGCGAAGTCACATCCAGCAGAGCTTTTCCAGGTGGTGCAGAGGCTGGTCAATCTGGCCTCTCTCCGCCTGGAACATGAATTTTCCAGTGCCCACTGTGACATGTTTGCTGACTTTTTCACAGATAAAATAGCTCAGATTCACCATGATCTTGATGGTGCATTAATGACGGTGGATGAATCAGAGGTACAGGAAGCCCTGCCCTGTTGGTGGTTGTGGGATCCGTTTCAGTGGGTGTCACCCGCTGAGGCGGTGGATGTTCTTGGGACAGTCCGGGCCACCTGTTGTGAATTAGATCTGGCCTGGCCTGGTGAAGGCCAGCCGGGAGACATTAGGGCCGTTGTTGGCGGGGGTGATCAATGCCTCCCTTAGAGAGGGAAGAGTGATGAGCCATCTTAAAGAGGCGGTGGTACGGCCTCTACTCAAAAAGACATCTTTGAGCATTGACTCCCCGGCCAGCTATCAGCCAGTCTCTAACCTTCCGTTTTTAGGGAAGGTTATTGAACAGGTGGTGGTCTGGCAGTTATAGGAGCCCCTGGACCAGGTCAGTTTTCTTGATCCCTCACAGTCGGGCTTTCGCACCGGGCTTGGCACGGAGACTGCACTTGTGGCCTTGGTTGATGACCTGTGCCGTGAATTAGATCAGGACAGATCCACAATTTTGATCTTACTGGATCTGTCGGCAGCACTTGATACCATTGACCATGAGTTGTTGGTGATGAGGCTGCGGGACCAGGTCGGGGTGAGTGGAACTGTTCTTGAATGGTTCCACTCGTTCCTGGCAGGGAGAATTCAGAAGGTGGTTCTCGGGGAATGTACATCATCTCCCTGGAATCTCATGCATAGAGTCCCACAGGGTTCTATTCTGTCCCCTCTCCTGTTCAACATGTATATGCAATCTTTGGCTGAGGTCATGACAGAGTTCGGTGTACGATGTCATTAGTATGCTGATAATACACAGCTTTATCTCTCATTTTCTAATGACTCAGGTCCAGCAGTCTCGGTGCTTACCCGGTGCTTGACAGCTGTGGGGGACTGGATGAGGGTGAGCTGTCTGAAGTTGAATCCTGACAAGACGGAGGTGATGTTGCTGGGGAGGACTGAGGGTGGTGGCTCTCGTTATTGACAGGATCTGCCCCCCTTTGGCCACCCAGGTTTGGAGTCTGGGGGTGCTACTTGACCAACACACAATAGGATCCAAAAAGTTTTTTTCTCAACGCACTAAATGATGAATGTACCAAAGTTGAAAAAACTCAAACAAACAGAGGCTTAAAAGCATCTAGCTGCTGAAGCTTTTTTCTGGAGATTTCCACTTCTAGTGTTGCATCAGAACTGAAGGGCCTTTTGGATGATGGAATTGCAGATTAGATGGCCATGGAGATGAACCCCACGTTCTGATGCTACTCTGAGTGCGGCTGAAAACGACCCATACAGGGGGTTAGAAACACATTGTGTTCAGCACTAATTTACTTTGTTTAGTCTATGTGGATTTCTGAGAATTAGATCTAGTTATTTGTTATTATTGGTGTATAAATTTCTCTGCAGCTAATGTATTTTTGAGATAATGGAATAGAGTATTACATTGGACTTTTGGGATTAATACATGGCTGGGCCTGAGGCATATGTAGGTACCCAGTTTTGTCCTGGGAGTAGTTTTTAACTGCCTGAGTAGTAAAGGCTGTTTATTTTAAGCCTCTGTTTGTTTGAGTTTTTTCATCTTTGCTACAGTCATCGGTGCTCCTTGACCCGCAGTTTCGCCTTAATTGTCAGGTGGAGGCTGTGGCGCAGGGAGCATTTCACCAATTACATCTGGTGCGAAGACTGCGGCCGTATGTCTCAGACTCGGAACAGGCCGCCATCATCCATGATTTTGTTACCTCTCAACTGGACTACTGTAATGTGCTCTATGTGGGGCTGCCTTGATGATGGTCCAAAGGTTGCAGCTAGTGCAGAATGTGTCAGCCCATCTCCTAACAGGGACGGGCCACCATGAGCACATTACACCTGTGCTCCATACTCTGCACTGGCTGCCTATTGTCTTCTGGGCCCAATTCAAGGTGCTGGTTATGACCTATAAAGCCCTAAATGGCTTGGGTTCTGTTTACCTGTGAGACTGCCTCAGACCTCTGGCTGGCTGGCTGGCTGGCTGCCTTGGAGTTCTTGAGCAGGCTGGATGAGGGAGTGGGTTGCCAGCTGACATCGCATTAAGCGAGCCTCTTATTGGCTTGTGCGTGGTGATGTCACCTGTCAATCACTGAATGCAAGCCAATCAGAAGCTTGCATGCAATGACTAATAGGTGACATCACTACACACAAGCCAGTCAGAGGCTTGCACACTGTGATGCTATGCTGCTATGGAAATTTCAATGGGAATTTCCCTGTGGGCCCAATTCTGCACAAAAACCACAATGCTGGGTGGATCAATATTCAGCTTCCTGATTTCTGTTGTAGCTTCCTGTTTTGACTTTCTATCTCTCCTCCTTGTGTCTCCATGAATCTTGGACTGGCTCTGCTCTCCCGGAACCTAGTGTGTCTTTTGGGCCAGCTGCTGGCGAGTCTGACTGCCTGGATACTGGGGCTCATCATCTGCTATGATGGGGGCTTAGCATCCACTTGCTGCACCCACTATGTGAATGCCCAGGGAGTAGGGGTGTGCACCCAAGGGGTGTGCAACCAAGAATAATGATAACGATACCGAAAACAACAATGTCTTTATCATTGTCATTATTAGTGCTGTGGCAGTTGGGTTTTGGAGAGAAAATGTGGAGAGGGGAGGAGGGAGCAGACATCTCATAGCCCTAAACAGGGCTGAACTCTTGAACTGCGCCTGTGTTGGGAGGAGTGAGCAGTTCAGCAGTATCTGATGGATGTATTGCTGGCCAATGAGCAGTGCAAGCAGGTTCCAGCAGTCTCATGGCATTCTGTGATTGCTCAATGCCTTTAACTTTATAACAGGAGTGCCAGCCTTTTTCTCTCCATTCTGTGAGAGCTCTGCTTGTCAGTTTGCAGTTACAGAACTGTGGTGCTTGCACACAAACAATCCTCCCTAGCCCTCATTGTATTACCATATTACCAATAGCTTTCCTTCCTCATACCCTACATTTTACCTTCTCCCTTTCCCTGCCCTTCTCCCCTCTGTACATTACATATAGATAGGTAGTGTATGTATATATATATATATATATATATATATATTAGAATAGTTACATTGACAATTGATTAGATAATAGATAGTTTTCCTTTCCCCTTCCCCTGTCTCCCTTAGATTTAGATAGATATTAGTCACGCACGTGAATTGATACTGATACCAAAAATAAAATCTTTGTTTGAAGTGGCACCGATACCGATACCGACAATGATAATGAAAACAACATTGTCGTTAATAATGATAACGAAAATGACATTTTTGAAAAACGAAAACGACATGGGGGCCTGGTGCACACCCCTACCAGGGAGTCCGCTCTGTTCAGCACCAGCTCTGCCTTGTCTGTTCTGCTCCATTGGTCCATGTACTGGTCCCCAGTATGACCCTTGGACCCTGTACCTTGATCCTACATCATATTGGACCTTGAGCCCTGATCCTGCACTTCCTCAGGATCTGTCATGGGGAGACGCCAAATGCGCCTAGGCCCGCTCTTCCCCAACTCCGCTCCCGCAGCGCCGCTAGCCACGACTCCCGCAGTGCTGCTAGTACCACCAGTTGCTACAGCAACTGACCCAACTGACTGCGGTGCGGATGCACTTGCGGGTCAGCCACCGAGCGTAGGACCAGGGCATGCGCCCGGCTGCAGGCACTTCAAGGGGCATGAAAGGTGGGTGGCTGGTGAGCGCTTGAGAGCCCTTTCCCCCTCTGGGACCTCCATCCCCTTCCTTGAGCATGGTACCCTCCCTGCCAATCCTAGGGCCCTTGCCTTTCTCTCCCCACCAGGTCGCACTACTTCCCCCCTTACCCCCCTCCCGGCATGAAAGTGTGTGACTGGGAATTTATAGTGAAACCAACAGGCTCCAGTCTTCCATTGTGCTCTGCGCCCTATGATTATAGGGGCCTAGTCTCTGTGAGACTATACAGGCCTACATACTATCCTGATGGGCATCTTTCCCAGTACGATAATAGTCAGAGCCTAAGTACGCTAGAATTGGGTGCAAGTGTGCAGGTGTGTGGCAGACCTTACGTTCCCCCATTCCCCACTGACAGGATCTAATCTTGCACAAAGTCTCCTGCCCTGGAATGAATCCTGCACCCACTCTCTGTGCCCCAGCCTTGGCCCCTGACAGTTTCAGGAGGAAAGGTGTCATCATCCATCCACACTGAAGCATCCCAGGCTTTCTCAGTCTTCTGTACTCTGGGATGAGTCAGGATCCATAGCTGGGTGAATCTCTCTGAGGAAAGTCAGACCCTTCAGTTGCTTGAAGGCAAATGAAATGAAATTTGAGATAATTGTAAAGTTCTGTATTCAGGTAAGAAAAACCAAATGCACACGTATAAGATGGGAATGCCTGACTTACCAGCAGCCCATGTGAAAAGAATCTAGGGACTGTGTTTGATCACAAACTGAACACGAGTCAGCAGTGTGAGGCAGCTGCACTGAAGGCAGAAAGTAGCAGCAGAAACCAGCTGCTGCCAGAACCTCTGAGCCTGGGGGGTGCTGGGGAAGGAGGAATGAGTGGGGCTTCCAAAGCACTTGATGGAGAAAGGAGATGTGGGGCAGTGGGGTTAACAAGGTCTAGAACAAGCTGCTCCCTGGCAGAGGGACAAGAAAACCTTTCCCCCACCTCAAACTCTAAGATGGCAATTTCAAACAGGTCTATAAGAATGAGGACCCCACATTCATTACAGTGGGATTACAGTCACCAAACTCCCTTCAGACCCCTTGTTAATCACAACCTACAGCTGTCTGAGCTCCTGCCATCCACATGCTCCAAGGAGAAACTCGGAGATAATGGTTTGTTACAGTTAAGGCATTCAGCACACAGGACCTGAAGACACATGGCTCAGCCTTACCCCAAGCTCTACTATGTAGTGTACAGGAGGTACGTCCCATGGGGATCAGCATGGCACAATCTCATGAGAGGGCTTCAGGCTGCATGAGGTTCTGCTGTCCAGTCCCCCTTGGGAATGGGCTCTAGAGGACACAGAAGCTCAGTTCCAAAGCTCATTCCCTCCTTCCACTGCAGAGACTTAGCAAACCCCAGCCAGCACTGCCCCAGATACTCCTCAGAACTAGCTTTAGGCCTCAGTCAGCTACAGCAAACCCAGAGTGCATCTAGCCTCCCAAATCAGTCCCCTTTGAGTGCTGCTCCTCCCCAGACAAGGCAGTGAGCAGGGCTGGGAGACATAGAGCAGGGCTTTGTCCGCATTGTGGCTGTTTCAGATCAGATGTCACGCAGCCCATTCATGAGTGCCAGAACCTGGAACACTGTTCAGCAGCTATTGTTCTTAGTACCAAGACCTTCCCCTCACGCAACTTCCTGCCTTGACTTTTCCTAAATGCTCCTTTCTGCTCCCATATGCCCCAAAGCTTTATCTTTAGCTCTCAGATGGGAGCATTTCCTTAGCTTGATAAAGTCTATCAATTCAATCCCCCTCATAAATCTCTTTTGTGTGTATACATGCAAGTGCATGCATGTGTGTGTATGGCTGGCCACACAACAGTAGTAAAACTCTATGCAATTAGGAATGGGGAGCTATCTGGAAACTGTAATTATCTCACCTCACAGGTCAGTAAACAGCTGTTCTGGAACAGGGTTGGGTTGTGTGTGTGTGTGTTATTGTTGGGGGTTTTTAATGTGGGGTTAAATGTTGACTTTTAAAATTTTTATGTGTTTTAAAATGCTGTTAGCCACCCCAAGATGCTTGTTCAGGAGGGTTGTGCAGGTTTATTTCCTTGCATATAAATGCAAGGAAATAAACACACTGTATCCACACACATCTCCCATCCAGCAGCTGCACAAGAGGAGTCAGGACTGGACAGGCACCTTTAGCTCAAGCTACAGAGGCCTCTGCTTTGGAACTGGAATTCTGCTTGGGGTTCTAAACCTACTCCGCTTCATCTTCTCCCAGTTCAAGAGCCCTAATCCCTGGGTACTCTTGGGATTATAGACTAAACCCATATTGGCCTAAGGGTCTCCTTGCCCTGCTGGAATTACACCTAATCTCCTTTATGGCTTGACCTCCAGCCTCCTTCACTTTCACATGGGCCCATTTGCCCTGGCATCTGGCTCTTTTATCTTCTTTAGCGTCTTGGGGTGGTTCTGGGCCTCATCAAGCCCCCCCCCCCAGCCCTTCATGACTGAGCTACAGTTATGCCTCCTGTTCCCACTTTGGTTTATCTGCACTCCATGGGACACTATTGCACTTGGCTCATGCCCTTGGGTAAACCCCTGGGTCCCTATTGGGCTTGCTTGCTCTGGTAGGTCCCCATCACTCACTGGGACCATGCTCTTGGGCAAGTCCTCAGAACCAAGCAGGTGTTAAATCAGCATCTCATCACTGGGCTCTCCTCAGGCCTCATGCCCTGAACCCCATTTTTCCCTGCTAGTAATCTTCCTCAAGCCCCCTCCCAGACCTCTGGCTTGGGCTATCAGATGCTGGAACTGCACCCCTAGCTTCAGTTTGGGCTGTTAGGCCACTTGACCATGTTACACTGACCAGCGATTCTCCTGCTAGATGCGGCTGATTATGCTTTTAGCCCTGCGCCCATGTGAACACCTTGGCATAAGTTTTCTAGCCAGGAGGCTCCCCTCCGGGAGAATCGCCAGCTGGTGTAATATGGGCAAGTGTCCTTACTTGGACTCAAGGGGGTTGTCCCACCCTTGTCCAGGCTCTTTCCAGAGTCTGCCAAAAGAAATGAAAGCCATGAAAAGTGATATGAACTTAAGATTCAATTAAATTCAGAGGGAAATGACAAATCTGGGCTGCAGTCTGTCGGGTTTGGAGACTACAGCATCAGAAGAATCCTCTGTGTTCTCACATTTGGAAATGAGAGAGAAGGCACTGGAGAAAAAAGAGAAAGAGAGGAAAAGATGGAAGAGATTGAAAATAGAGAGACAAGAAATGATATTAGAGTGAAAGGATTGCCAGAGAATGTGGAAAAGGGAAATGCTAAGAACTACATGAAAGCAGTTGTGAAAGAACTTGGCTAGGAGCAGCTAATAATAGAAACAGCACTGTATGCTCCTCCAGGTTCTAACACTAGGCCAAGGGATATAATTCTTTTATTCCTTAGAAAGTCAAGATAGACAGAAGAGGTCCATTTAGGGGGCTACAAAGTCCTAATTCTTCACAACCTAGCAGCTGGGACTATCCACAAGAGAAAAGAACTGAGACTCATCACTGCAGCCCTGAGAGAGGCAGGAATTCACTATTGCGGGGATTCCCCTTTAAGTTGACTTTCATCTACCAAAACTAGCACCACTCCATTAAAGGTATAGCCTTTATAGTGGTACTAGCACCACTCCATTAAAGGTATAGCCAAAGGAGCTGGGTCTAATGAAACCAAACAATGGGGAATCCAGAGAGCAAGGTCCACAAGAATCTGATGGAGAAGAGAAGAATTTAAACCAGGAATGGAAGATTGTGGACCTCAGAAATGGATATACCCCCTCCCCTCTCCTCTCCCCCCCACCCCACCCCAAACAACAACACTTGCTCAGTGCTCACTTTGGAAGAGATGGATCATCTACAATGAGGCTAGATATAAGAATCTAAGTAGTGCCATACTGGGTCAGACAAATGATTCATCGAGCCCAGCATCTGTCTCTGACAGTGGCCAATAGGGATGGGTGAACAGATCGCGGTTCGGGTTTGTTTGTTCGGTTCAGTTCGGCTGCGTTCGGTTCGACCGTTCAGTTCAGCAGTTTGGTTAGTTCGCTGGGTTCGGCCGTTCGGTTTGGGTTCGGCCATTCGGGAAATGTTTTGTTATGGGTGTTTTTGTTGTTTTTTATATGTTTTTTTTATTTTTTTTATTTGGTTTTATATGGGGTTTTCTTGGGTTTTTTTTTTTTTGTTTGTTTTTATATGGGGTTTTTTATTTAATTTTTTTATGTAATATTATATATATTGATCTCCACTAAATCTAACTGCTATTAACTATTCTAAATGCTATGAACTAAATGGATTATCTAATAAGTACACAGACCTACTCCTACAAACACTAAAACTAAATCACTAACGCTATCTCTATCACTAAGCTAACTCCTACAACTGTCTACTATCCCTAACCTATCTATCTATCTATCTATCTATGGGATGGGGGGAATCACAAACAACACAAGGTTTCAGTTTAAGGTTTAAGTTTCATTTCAGTACAAAACTGAATGGGGCAATCTGTTCCCTGTTGTTCATTCCCAGATCCCGACAGGAAGAGGTGGCATTCCCCCAAATCATCCTGGCTAATATCTGCTAATGGACCGATCCTCCAGAAACCTGTCCAATACTTTTTTAAACCCAACTCTACTACTGACCTTGACCACATCTTTGGGCAACAAATTCCACAACTTAATTGTGCGTTGAGTGAAAAAATACTTTCTTTTATTTGTTTTAAATTTGTTACTTGCTAGTTTCATGGGGTGTCCCCTAGTTCTAGTACTATTTGAGAGGGTAAATAACCATTCCCTATTTACTCATTCCACACCACTCATGCTTTTATACATTTCTATCATATGCCCTCTCAGTTGTCTCTTCTTCAAGCTGAAAAGCCCTAACCTATTGAGCCTCTTTTCATAGGGGAGTTGTTCCATACCCTTTATCATCCTTGTTGCCCTTCCCTGTATCTTTTCTCTTTCTACTATATCTTTTTTGAGTTGGAGTGACCAAAACTGCACACAATACTCAAAGTGCAATCGCATCATAGATTTATATAGAGGCATTATGTTATTTTCAGTTTTATTCTCTATTCCTTTATGAATAATTCCCAACATTTTGTTTGCTTTTTTGACCACCACTGCACAGCACAGCATTGTGTACATGTAGTTTGGATTATTTTTCTCCATCTGCGTCGCTTTGCACTTGTCCAAATTAGATTTCAGCTGCCATTTAGGTGTCCAATCACGCAGTCTCACAAGTTCATCTTGCAATTCTTCACAATTTTCTTGTGTTTTAACTACCTTGAATAACTTACTTTCTGTAGTCTGCAGATTTGATCACCTCACTTTTTACTCCCTTTTCCAGATCATTAATGTTGATGGGGAATAAAAAACAGAGGAGTTTGGCTTCTTTTCCACCATATAATAGTAAACATTAAAATAAAATCCAGACTATTGGTTTTAGAATGCTTATTTTTGCAGGGTTAGAGGAAAGTGGGAGATGGCAGAGGACAAGAATAGAGTTGGAAGCTCCTGGGCAGGGAGTATGCTTTCATGCCTCAAGGATGAAGGAGAGGGGAAGGGGGAACTAGGTGGCCATTTGGGGGTTAATGAGAGGGGGCAGAGGGATGAAATTGTAGAAGGGAAGATGAAAGAATAACTTGGACATAACCACCTAGGGAAAGCAAATGTGTTTATTGTAAAAGGATGCATTATAGTAGGTGGTTAGCAATGATTTTATTTCCTGTAACAAAGGGTGATTTCAGATGTTACGCACTCCTGGGTCACCACAGTGGATTCCCAACCGTGGTGAGCCAACGAACTGCTCCCGTGGTCCAGGACAGCCCCGAACAGACGTTCCAGAAGCGGGACCATGGCAAGGAAATGGATGGATAGATGGACCATGACTCTGGGCAGTGCAACAGATGTAAAACTGATTATGGGCCATGGCCAGAACACCCAGAAGCCACCAGGGCAGGGCAGGGTGGGGCAGGAGGCTGTCATGGCTGACCAAGGGCAAATGAAGCCAAAAGCGCCAAAAGACAACGCCCACAAGGGAAATGGGAAGGGAGGGGGAGGAGGAAGAAGAGCAGCTGAGGTGGCACATGCAACATGAACAGGGAAGCCAAGGACACAGCAGGACAAAAAGCACACACACACGCCTGAGTGCAAACACACCCGAACAGGAATGGAAGGGAGTGGGCAGCACACCAGGGCACACAGGGAAACAACAACACAGGACAGGGAATGGACAGACACCCAGGAAGGGACACGCACACTGGCCACCGCACACAGCCAGGAGCAGCAGCACGGAGGGGGGGAAAGGGGGACAGCACCCCGGGAAGGTCAACACACACAGCACCATGGATGGGAGGGCAGGGAGCCATGGGCAACAGGAGGTGAGGGGACTGGACCGGGAACAGGCCGGGACACGGGGAAAGGCACCCAGAACCCCACTGATAGCACAGGTGGCACGGGTCACCCAACAGCAACACAGGCAGTCCAAGTCATGGGGGTCCCCATGGGGACAGAGCAGGGTCAAAGGGGGAGGGCAACCAAACAGAGGAAGGCACTGGAGCAGTCCCAGGCAGGTCCATATGGCAAGGATCCCCCTCGCTGATGCAGAAGCATGGGTGGGGATGGATTCCAGCTTGATCTCATGGGCAGCACATGCATCCCCCCCCCTGGAGGAAGCCAGGGGTTCTGTCCAGGGGCACCAAGACCTGCACATTCACGGAGGCACCCAGGGGGCGGGGGGTGGCCAGGCATGGACACAGGTGACTGGGCAGCCATGCAAGGGAGGACCACACCACGGGGAGAGCCGATAGAGATCACAGGCAGCAGGAACCAGCCAAAGGGGGGAGGCAGGCATGGAGATGAACACCACAGGCAGCGAAGGACAGGGGGTGCCCATGGAGGAGGCACAGGCGAGTGAAACAGAGGCAACAGACCCAGCCAGAACAGCTGTGAGGCCAGAACGGCAAGGAGGCAATGGCCGGTGCCCCGAGCCAGTAGGGAGGTGCATGGATGTCACAGGGATCTGCTGCTGTCGTGGTGTCCCCCTGCTTCCAGTGCCATCCCCAGCACCCCTTGTGACCCCATCCCAACAGAGGGGTGCGACAGAGCCGGCAGCAGAACCAGGGCTCACAGCACCACCACCCCTAGAAGCAATTCCCATGCCAGCAGCTGCACCTGCCGCTAGTGAACCAGGTGTGGAACCTAGGACTCTGCGGCACTCAGTCCACCTGCAGGGGAGGCCTCCAGCTGCAGGCACTAATGAGAGGGCTACTTAACCCAGCGCTGCCTTGCAGGAAGTTCTGGTGATCAGGTTTTCCTGTTTGGACTGGCCTCACAGCATTGAGAAACTAAGTTAAGTGTTTATTCCCTGTTCTTCCTTGTCTGGTTTTGAAGTGTGTTTGGTTATAGGTATGTAGTGAGTTTACCTTCTTGTTTTCTTCCATCCCTTCCATTTGAGTTTGTGAGTGAAAGAGTGAGTGTGAGACTGAGAGAGCATCCCCCCTTCCCTTTCCCTGACCCAGGGCCCCTCCCCCCTTTGGTTTGCGAGATCCCCTCCCTGCTCCTATCCCTGGATCCTGCCCCCTCCCCCAAACCCTTCCTTCCCCCACTCTCTTGGGACACTGTGTTCCCCTCCAGAATCCTCCCTGGGGTACTTGAAGGTGAGTGTGTGTGATAGGGAGCCACAGGACCCCTGCATCCCCATGCCTGATGATGATAGGGGCCTAACTTCCTTGCACTCTCAGCAGTCGGAAGGGTCCAAATACTATCCTGATGGACATTTATACCCAGAGAGATTCCTATGGGCCCAAGGGGTACCTTGCACTTGGTTGAGAGTGGTTGAGCTACCTGTTTCCCCCTCCCCCCCCCCGTAACAAGGGAGCACATGGTGGGGCTGTCATCCATGACACCAAAGACACAGTGGGCCTCACATCCAGCTGCATGGGGTCACAAAGGGGGCTGGGACAGGTTGGCCCACCAGATGCACATAATGGGGCCACTGAAGCATGCCCCGGCAGTAGTCCAAGCATGCCATGTGGTGGGCAACAAGGTAGTAGGCCTCAAATGGATCCGGGCCGGTCAGCCTCACCTGGACATCAGCACAGGTCCACACAGCTGCCAGTGCCACCAGCTCTGGTCTGGTGGGCCTCGACAAGGAATAGTCAGCAGCAGGGGGCCAATGCAAGTGCCCAAGCTCCAACAGGTGACCCCGTGTGACCCCTGGTAGCCACAGCCTTGTGGATGCAGCAGCAGCAGAAGGAAACAGCCAGGGCAGGCCCCACTCCTCCAAACAGGTAGTGAACCTGGCCAGGCCACAGACTGAGAGGGCAGACATGGTCTCCGCCGCAGACCATGACACATGCGAGTACCTCATCTCCAGAACACGTCCGTCAGGAAAGGGCTGGAGGCCAAGCACCTCCACATGGAGCCGGCACGTGCTACCGCTCGCCTCATAGCAAAAGTAGTGAAGGCCGGAGCTCAGACTCGCATAGGCACCAGAGAGGGTATCTGGGCAGCACAGCAGCAATTGCACAGCTGGGGAATGCCACAGGTCACATAGGGCTATGGTCTCCTGGAATGTTCAACTACGGGGGGTGCCAGGCGATCCGGGGCATGGGTGCCCAGGAACAGTACTGCCGGCCATGGTCCAGCAGCCAGAGGGTCTGACACCAAGGAAAGAAGGGCCCCATGATTCCATGTTGACTGGGGAGGGAAGCAGGGGAGCTCCAAGGACACACAATAAGCCTGCAGGCTGGAACAAGGCACAGCTAGCGAGCGATGCATGGGGAGCAGACCCAGCACAGCTGCAGGAACCGAGCGCACAGAATGTTCAGCAAGCACTGATAGCAAGGAGGTGATGACAACAGGCAACCAGCTGCAGGACACACTGACGGGAGCACAAGCACCCAGAATGGGAGCACAGGTGCACCCAGGGAAGGGGCACTGTCTGCAGCTACACACCAGCTGGCAGGCAAGCGCAACCGGCATGAGGAGCCCAGGGAAGGCCCCATCAGCACATCTGAGCAGCTCCCAGCTGGCTGGTGGCGGGGCGGGTGGGCGAGGGTGGCCAATATGGGTGTGCTGGGGCCTGGCCCACAGGTACATGGGTGGGGCACGGAGCCGGGGCAGGCCCGGGACGCAGGCAGGAGAGACGTACGCTGGGCTGCACCATGGGCACCCTCAACCATGGCCGCAGGCCAGAGAGCTGCATGCTCCCTGTTCAGGGACCTAACAGCGGAGTGGCACCAGCAGCACACCAACCTCCAGCGGCTCGCCATGGAGCTGCTCCACCTGAGTGCCCACATCAGGGGGTGCTTTGCACGGACCTCTGTGGCCATCCGGTGCACGCACCATGGGTTCAGGTGCTCCCAGGCCAGGCTCAGGGCCTTGCGGGCATGTGGGCCCTGCGCCTCACCCAGGGGTGCCCTGGTCTCCTTCGAGAGGCAGCCAGCCAACACAACTGGTGCAGGGCAGCCATGGGGAGTGCGATAATACTCGCCATGCCCATGTGAAGGTGGCTCTGGGTCTCGGACTGGGCACAGGAATGGTGGGCCAGGGCCCTGGCACATTGGGATGATGCAGCATGGAGGACACACTTCCACATGGATAGGCGGTCCCTCCTGTGGCTCGCAGAGCTGTTTGTGCCCTGACTGGAGCGGCTGTGCACCCCCATGCACTCCCCCATACCCGTGGCCCAGCACATGGCTATAGCAGTCTGAGCACTGTCAACACCAGATTCCTGCCGGTCCGTGGTGCAGCACTTCGGTGTGGGACTGAGCACCATCACGGGCATCCTCCGGGTCTTCTGTGAGGCCATGGAGGGTGTGCTACTGGACTGAGTGATCCAGCTGGTGGATACAATGCCCCTGTGCCCTCTCCCTCCTCCCCCTTTTCCCCCTTCCTGCTCCCTGGCCCACCCTACCTCCCCCTCCCCCGTCCCCTGCCCCCCTGACCCTGCTGCTTCCTGGGATGCTTCCTGGGCTGCCCCCTCGGCCACCTAGTGGGTGCCGTGAAGCTCTGAGAGCTCTCCTCACCCCGGCTGTCTGTCTCCTTGACCATGTCCTGGGTCACCTCTGAGTCTGGGCCGCCCTGTGCAGCGGGGATGGGGGGCGGGGGGTGCCAGAGGGGCCTCCCTGGGTGGCTGCTGTCTTCGGAGGCCTGGTGGGACCCAGAGGCGGCTGCGTAGGCCCAGAGGCTATGCTGGCAGCTGGGGCAGTGGCGATGGGAGCACTGCGGATGGCTGCTGAGGCACTGGAGCCAGTATGGTGCTGGGTGGAGCAGCTGCCATGCTGTAGGAGCTCATGGTCGCTGCATGCAGCAGCAGTGAGGTACCAATGTCCAGGGACCTGTCCATCATCTGGTAAGGATGGGCGAATGCGGTTCGGATGTTCAGAGTTCGGACTGAACTCGATCTGTTCAGACATCCGAATCGAATGTTCGAACTGAACTCTCAAACGACTGAACAGTTCGGTCGTGTTCAGATGAGTTTGGGGGCAGGAAAAATGTCTTACCAGGGCTGAAAATTAGGTTTTGGTTTCAATTTTGTTTCAGTTTCACTATTTTTGAATGTTTGGCCAAGTTCGGCCAAACCGAACTTGGCTGAACCGAACCATTGAACCCAAACTCAGGTTTCGAACCAAACGACCAAACATCCGAACCGTGTTCTTTTCACCCATCCCTATCATCCGGGTGTGCTCCGCACCCAGCCACTTGATTGTCTGGTTCAGCCACTCCAATGCCTCCATCTGCTTTGTGTGCTCCCTTCACTCCTGCCTCTGTTCCTGGTGCATTTCTGCCACCAGCTTGGCCTCCACGTGCTGCAGGACCCTGTCTGTGGTCGCCTCCATTTAGTCAATGGCAGCAATCATCTTCTCCCCGTGCTCTGTGTTAGTCCAGACTATCTACTCCACCAGGTCCTCCCTCCGGCACCATGCCCGTGCCCTGTGCACCCGCAGCCATTGTGCCAGGGACATGGGCTCGGCTGGTGGGGGTGCTGCCTGTTGGCCTGTTGGGGAAATGATTGGTGACCTCAGGCTAGGGTACATACCACCGATCCCGGAGTTGTGCTAGGGGTGGGCATGGTGCCCCCCCGGTGCATGGCTGGGCTCAGTCCTCCCCTGGGGGGGCTGTACCCCACCTGTCCTGCCCCGAGCCACGGGGTGCACCGTTCCGGTGCAGGAGAGGTTGGTGCCTCACCTGGCTGTCCCTGCCCTCGATTAACCCCCATTTGGTGACCCCCCCTGCCCTAGTTGCTCACCTTGCTCCACCTGCTACTGCAGCTGTTCCTCATGTTTCCCCTTGCCTGGCTGACTGGTGTGTCGAGGCGGGTGTGCACGTATTGGGGAATGGATAGGGGGGTGCATTACCCTTGTGTGGTCCCGGTGCCCATCCAACCATGGCCCCCACTCTCTGGCACTGAGGGCTGGTGCCCCCCAGTGAGCTGTGCCTGTCCCCCTGTTGTGTGCCCGGGTGGGGCCCCCTGCACCCGAACCCCCTTCCTGCATTCCCTGGTTCCTGGGCAACCCTTAATGTGCAGTATGCAGTCCAGGGCATCATAATAGGGGACAGTCTGTGCTCCATGTCCGAACCATCGGTTGTTGTCTTTGATAGCCTTGTATCCCCTGAGCGCCTTGGCCTTGGAGCGGCATTGGGATCCATGGTCCTGTTGTGCCCTGCCACCTCCATGTCCTGTATAATCTCCAGGAACACATGCTCATTCCTCTTGTTTACAGTGAGCTCCACCTGGTGCTCCAGGGACCCTCAGATCCGGATGAAGTCCTGGGTCTCCGTGTGGCCCCATTGCCCCCCTTGCTGGTACCGGCATCTCCCACGTATGCCCTCCTCCTGCGGTTCATCCTCCACCTCCTCTGCTTCCCTCCTGATGGTCTCCTCTGGGGGCTCCAGCTCCCGGACCCATTTCCAGGTCTGTGGGTCAAGGGGGGGTTGGGGGGGAGATGGACCCTTGAGAAAAGGGTCTCTCATGAGAAAAGAGGGACCCTTGAGGAAATTTTAAAAATCATGGGATAGGAGGCAGTGTCCTATTGTGGATTGGTAACTGGTTAAAGGATAGGAAGCAAAGAGTAGGTCTAAATGGTCAGCTTTCACAATGGAGAGAAGTAAATAGCAGAGTACCCCAAGGATCTGTACTGGGACCGGTGTTGCTTAATATATTCATTAATGATCTGGAAAGGGGAGTAAGGAGTGAGGTGATCAAATCTGCAGATGATACCAAGTTATTCAAGGTAGTTCAACCATGAGAAGAACTGCAGAGGGACCTTGCGAGATTGAGTGACTGGGCATCTAAATGGCAGAAGAAATTTAATGTGGACAAGTGCAAAGTGATGCACATAGGGAAAAATAATCCAAACTTTATGTATACAATGCTGGGTTGCAAATTAGTAATTACCACTCAGGAAAAGAACTTTGGGATCATTGTGGACAATACACTAAAATCCTCAGCTCAGTTTCTAGTTGCCATCAAAAAACCAAACAGAATGTTAGGAATTATTCATTAAGGGAGAGAGAATAAAACTGAGAATATCATATTGCCACTATATAAATCTATGGTGTGACCACACCTCAAATATTGTGTGCAGTTCTGGTCGCCCCATCTCAAAAAAGATATAGTAGAAATAGAAAAGGTACAGAGAAGGGCAACAAAATTATAAGGGTCTTGGAACAGCTCCCTCATGAAGAAAGGCTGAATAGGTTGAGACTATTCAGCTTGGAGAAGAGAAGACCGAGAGGGGATATGGTAGGAGTTTACAAAATCATGAGTAGTGTGGAACACATTAATAGGGTATGATTATTTACACTCTCAAATAGTACTAGGACTAGGGGACAGTCTATGAAACTAACAGGTAGATTTAAAACAAATAAAAGAAAGTAATTTTTCACTCAATGAACAAAGTTGTAGAATTTGTTGCCAGAAGATGTGGTCAAGGCCAGTAGTTTTGTTCTGTTTAAGAAAGGGTTGGACACATTTCTGAAGACTAGGTCCATTAGCAGCTATTAGCCAAGATAGGTTTTGGAAATGCAACCTCTTACTGTCAGGAGCTGGGAGTGAACAATAGGGAATGGATCATCCCATTGTGACCTGCTTTGTACTTCTCCAGGGGACCAAGATTGACCACTGTTGGAGACAGGTGCTGAGCTTGATGGGCCATTGGTCTGACCTAGTATGGCACTTCTTATGTTCTTAAGTGCACCATAGTCTCCCTCCCCAAACTGCATTATTAATAAAAGCCATCAATGGCAGCTTCCATTGGAACTCCCACAACTTACTGCAGGCAAAGGCTATATACCTGTAAGTCAGGCTGGTGTCCAGGTCCTCAGTGTGGGTCAGCAAAACCTCCAGGTCCTTTACAAAGAGTGGCTGGCTCTTGAGCCAAAGGAGGTATATCATCAGGGTGACTGTCCCCTCCCTGGTGTGACTGGTTGCAGTCGCCAGGTGCACTGGCCGTGGCTTCATTTTCCTTACAGCTACGTCAACACAGAGCCTGATATACTGGGAATATATCGTAAATTTAGATAGGAGTCAGGTACCATCTATATAGAATAGTGCAGAAGTTCTCCTTGTGCAGGACATATATGGTCACAGTGTATCCACATTCCCAAATGGCTACCCACTGCTCTCTCTTTTTTTCATCCTATATCTGCTGCGCAAATCTTTATTTAGTTTTTTTTTTTTAAAAAAATCATCCCCTTTTTTAAAGGTACAAGTAGGCCCCCACAACCTCTGAATTAGGGATGAAATGTTTTTCCCCGGTGAATAACCTATTTGATGGACTTGTCCAATTCAATCTGGGTCCAACAAAATGGAGTTCAACCATGATCCAGTTCTTGTTTTGTTTAAGATCCTTTTTGTTTATTTTGGTTTGGTCACTTTGGTCTTTCATTTTGGCTATTACGAACACACAGCTTAGAAAAGAGCTTAGAAAAGAGATGACAGCAGGTATATGATAGAAATTTACAACATCACGAGTAGTGTGGAACAAATAAATAGGGAGCTGTGAGTTACCCTTTCTCAAAATAATACTATGAAACTACTGACAGAAGACTTAAAACAAATAAGTACTTTTTCACGCAGTGTACAATTAACCCATTGCCAGAGGATGTCATAAAGATCAATAGCATAACTGGGTTAAACAAGTTGGATAAATTCTTAGAGGATATGTCCATAAATGGCTACTAGCCAAGTTGATCAGGGGATGAGACATTTGACTGTTGGGGGCTGGGAGTGAATAACAGGAAATTATGACCTGTTATGCACGTCCCTGAAACAACTGAAGCTGGCCACCATCAGAGAAAGGATGCTGGGCTAGATGGACCATTGATGTGATCCAGTCTGGAAGCTTTTATGTTCCTGTGATTACCAGTGAAGCAGATCATAGGCTGTAGAGAACATTTTCCTTTCCCCAAAGAATCCCTGAGGTAGTTAAGCTCAGTGCTCTGCATGAACTTGTTCCTGTCCTGGATTACAAGAGAATAAGGGCTCTACCAAGAGTTGTCAGATTTCCAGAGTCCTCAACACTTCTCCACACCTGGATACATAGCTGTTTCCGCACAGGCATTTTCTGGTAGCTGCCTAGTGTAGCTTGGGCAGATGGTGCTGTCGGAGGCAGATGGCGGGTTAATTTCTTGTCTCTAAACAAGTTGGAGATTAGTCACTTTTGATTTCCTTACGCAGATTGAATTCCTGCTGGCAATTCTAACTCACAGACGTCAGCAGGGCAATTTTCGCTATTGTGTATCCATCAAGGAAAAGACAGGACTCCAGGAAAATCCCCTATGATTTAATTATTTGTTGCATTTTCATTTCTTTTCCCATCATGATAAATGAAGATAAATGGTGATTCAGTCTCTTGAGCAAGCCCTTGCTGTCTCTTTTTTTTCCTACATGATACCCTGCCTGAATGCACAGTCATCCAGTTTAAAGGACAGAAGTCTTTTCCTTGATAATCAGTTCTTATCGAAGACACTCGAGGGGGAAAGCAGGAAGCAAAACACTTATTTTTGTCTTGCTCAGCAATGCGAGCACCTGCCTAACTGGCTAATCTTTTCCATGTCCGGACTGCAACATCCGGTGCAGTTTGAAAAATGACGTGCCTCAGGGCTTTGTGGTGGTATCTGTTCACAGAAGCTAATATTGTCAAAGCTACCCAGGGGACCCAGGCAGTCAATTCCTGCTATTTTGGGAGGAACTTGTTAAGTTCCCCACTTGCCAATCTCAGTCTGAAATAAGCAGTTATATGCTGCAAGAACCTAAAGAAGCCTGGTTTCTTCTGCATGTGGGTGTGTTGGGGAAGAGGGTGAGAGAGGGAAACACTACTTAGTGTAAATCAATGGAATTTTTCAGCTACAAAAGGGACCACATCCCATCTCCAGGCACACATCTTGTTTCAAAATACATAATAAGTAATAAAGCTGGGATCTCTGTTTACCTTTGGTCCTTCCCTCTCTCAACCAATTCAGCCTGTAGAATCACAAGATATTAAGAGGAAACATACCAAGACACCTTAAGCTGCCTGTTCACAGGAAACCAGATTAAAAAGGGAAAATAGGTTTCCTTATATATAGCTGAGGTGATTTTAAAAAAATATTAAGGTATCATCCACTTCACAATCTGCAATATCATTCATAATACAGACATTCTGATAATGCACAATGAATCAGGGTACAAACATTGAGAGTGTGTAGCAGGGTGGCTGAAAGCCCCTACTGCTTTAAGAAGGTATGCAGATGATATGGTGAGGGCCTTTTAAAGAGAAAACCCTAAGGAAGGTCAGGGGAGAGAGTCATCAAGGTGCAGATGTGTAGATCTGGGGCCTGTAAGTAGTAGGCAGGGAACAAACCTTCAGGAGAGGTGGAGATGCTTGAGAAAAGTGGAGCAGCAGCCCTGAACAGAGAGTGTCAGAGACTTGGAGCGAGGTTGGAGTCAGGCGGAGACGGCAGAACTGCAAGAGCTGAGAAATGAGGCTGTGGGAACACAAGGCTCACCAGGAAAACTTGAGCCAGGCTATGAACCTGGGCGGGCTGGCCCACACATGTGACAGAACCAATGGGATTAGAGACTCACCCAGAAGAGGGCTTGAGTTGGGGTTTGACCTGGAGCTCACCCACAGAGCCAAGGGAAGTGGCAGCCATTGTGGACAGTACTGAACTGACAACAGGCACTGTGGGATCTCTAAGAAGGGGGTGAGCCTGATTGAGATCCGGAGAGCGAGGACAGCAGACTTGACGACCTGGGCCTGGGCACATTCTGTAAACTTGTCTGTACCCTGCAGCAACTGGTGGAGAATGCGGACACCCTGAGGGGCCATGCGAAGGGTCCAGGATACCTTGTGGAACTTCACCCACTAGATTTCTGGACAGCTGTAAAACAGCAGTAAGCTGGGAACAGGGGGTGTACAAGTGTAGTGGGGATAACACCCAGGGGAATATAATTCAACCCTGGAAAGGGTAGCCACAGGAAAGAAAGATGTGAGTAATTGAGAGGAAGTCATGGGGGACAAAGACTGGGAAAGTGAAGTTAGGAAGAGATGAAACCTCTACGAGAAGAAATGTGATCTTGCGTAGAGACATGGAGAAGAAGCAAATGGACAAAAAAAGTCCGGCGGGCGGGGGAGTGTTAGATGGAAAGATGGGCCAGCCTCCCAATCCCAGAGAGGAGAGGACATTAATGGAAGGAGCTGGGAGCTCTGGTAAGGACTGAAATCCCATAAGAACTGAGAACCAGACAGGATTGTGCTGTATTTTTTGTTTAGAGATTGCTGAAACATTTTCCTGTAAGAACCCTACCCTTGCATACAAGGGGCTAGTTGCATACTTGCATGCAAATTAGAGCTGACTCTAGCTCCTTGCATGCAAATTAATGGTTCAGATACAAGCTGAGGAGGAAAAGGGGAAATTTGTAAGCTATTTGTAAGCAATTTTCAGCTCCCCGGACAATAGAGAATTTGTTTCCCTGTGGAAACCAGGGTTCCTGGCAATTTGAAAACAAAACAGTGAACACTGGAACTGAATTATTGAATTTGTGGTTCACTCACCATGACCTGAAAAGAAATCAGTCATGTTGTTGTTTAACCTGCTAACACTGCTTTTACAATCTGTCCTTTTAGACATTCACCTTTTTAGCAAAGGGGAAAAGTGTAGCTATTGTAACAGCAAGCTCCCCATTGCATTTTCCCTAAATTCAAGTTTAATAACCCAAAGCTCATTCTAGCCATGCACACAAGGTTTCAAAAGTTTTCTGGGTACCTGCCTTGGTAACTCAGAAGTTTGAAACTTGAAAATTTGGAACCTGGGAATGGAATACACATGAATTCCAAATAAAATCAGTTCATGCAGAGGATATTTTCTTCGCAAATATGAGGGGATTCTTCTCTATTGCCATCTTGCAAGTAGTTTATTTCTTGACTGGATGGTGTATCATGAACTCCATGGATCTGTGCTACTGAGGGAATCTTCTCTAACATCCATTATGGTACAGATCAAGTTAATTTCTTCTAATTATAACTGTATCCAGAGCATTAATTTGTGTTTCATGTTTAGGAATAGCAATGATTATTTCATTATATTTTAATGACATTTACTCTTGACCTTCCCAACACTAAAGTTAAAATAAAGGAGCATGGGAGGGAAGGGAATGCACTTCCATCCCTTTTGCTACAAGCTGAGTGGGGAGCTCTCCTTATCTCCATGTGTTGGTGTTGGAGGGTCTGATGGCAAGAGCATTGCACGCAGACATTTATAATCATATACTGTGTGTGAGCATGCTGCATGTGTTTGTTTGTAAGGGTCTGATGGTATATACTTTACACAGACACAGGTTTTTATTAAAAGTTACATATACTGTGTGTGTGCGTGTAAGAGTCTGATGGCATACACACATACTTTTATAAAGTCTTTAATAAAAATCATATTGTGTGTGTGTTTGCATGTAAAGGTCAGATGCCACGTACTTTAAATACACACACACAGAGACATTTTTATAGAAACCTGTGTATTCTGTGTGCAAGGATGTGATGACAGTTTACACACATTCACAGCAGGATTTCTTTTTTAGATGAACAGTGATCTGCCTTTTTGTCTGTCTGTGCGTGCAAGCCAACCTTTTACAGTGCTCCCCTAACCTTTATCAATCTCATGGTTTTGAAGCAGATCTCATGAAGCAGAAGTCACAACTGTTTTGAAAAAATAAAAGTAGTCATTTTCTCCTGCTTGAACTTAGCAAGGAGAATGGGAAGTCTGAGGATATTTTCAGATGTGACGAGATCACGCTTAACCACGGTGGATTCCCACCGGGTGAGAAAGATCTCGTCACATCTCAAGGGGGAACAGTAGTTCCCCCCCACCAGATGTTCCCCCCCATCAATCGCAGCGGGGAATCACATTCACCACGCGATCGGTGGAACCGGGGGGGGGGCGGCCCCGATCGTGTGATGAATGTGATTCCCCGCCACGATGAAGAGGCCCATCCCATCTGGACGGCTACCATGACCCGGAATCCGTGGCGGGATTCCGGGCTGTGGTCAATTCAAGCGGGTGCTGCGGCCACATTGGCCGTGGTGCCGGCCAGTCTTCCCAGAGGGCGGGCGGCGAGGGAGCATGGGAGGTGGGGCCGTGGGGCTGCACATTGCACTGCATAGCCCCGCCCCCTCCCTGGCATGTCTGTTGGACGTGCCGGTATGATCCCAGCGGGGAATTCCCACAGTGATTCCATGCCGGGGCGACTAGCACCCTGTCACATCTGAAATCACCCTGAGTTACAGTCACCCAAAATTTCCCAAAATCACAAGTGTCTAGACTTTAAGAAATGAGAAGATGGCCTTCAAAACCATGAGATTTTTAGTGGACAAATGCCCTTTCGTAGCTTAAACAATGAATACAAGGCCCCCAAATCTCCTAAGCACCACCCCAATTTAACAAATACCTCTCTCCCTTTAAAATCTCATGATTTTGAAGTTGATCTCATGATTTTAAAGGCTCGCCCCCTCTGGAAAAAATAATAGTCACTTCCTCCAGCTCTACGTTGGCAATCAGAACAGGGTACCCATCTTGGAGAAGGATCTGCGTGCCTCCCCTTGTCATCTGACCTGGGGCCCAGAAGTTTCCCAAAATCACAAGTGACAAGACTTCCCCAAAATCACAAGAAGAGCTTCAAAATTAAGATTTTTAGGGGGCAAATGTCCTTCCGTAACTTAAATGAATACAAGACTCTCAAATCTCCTAAAACACCTCCCCCAACCTTAAACAATACTTTCCCCCCTTAATAATCTCATGATTTTGAATCTGATCTCATGATTGTAAGGAGCCACAACCCTTTCAAAAAATAAAACTAGTTACTTTCTCCTGCTCTAAGTTGACAAGGAGAGTGGTGATTCTGAGTTGGAGAACTATCTGTGTGCCTCACCTGACCTGAGGTCCAGAGGTTTCCCAAAATCACGAGTCTCACACCTTTTAAAAATCACAAGATGAGCTTCAAAATCATGAGATTTTTAGGGGGACATGTCCTTCCCTAGCTTAAAAAATGAATACAAGACCATCAAATCTCGTAAACACTTCCCCTAACCTTAATACTTCCCCCCCCTTAACAATCTCCTGATTTTGAAGCTGATTTTGTGATTTTAAAGGACACACACACACAGCATAAATCCTCATGTTTAATTTGGCATAATGGTTATAGTGCTCATCATTCTACTGCACCAGCAAAACAAATTTTCTCCATTGCACTGTATTAGTAAAAAACTGGGAAATGTAGTTTTCTATGCCTGTATAATTTTTTAGTGGAGAACATCAGATATATTGTGTAGTAGTTACCAAGATCATCAGCAGGCTTGTATTTATTTTAATTTTTGTGCTGTTCATTTATTCTTCATGTAGGAAGGAGTCTGATTTGATTCCTCATACTTTCTAAAATCTAATCAATAGGTGCTGCCAAGCTTGTGCACAGCTTTGTAACCAACTCTCCCCCCCAAGCACAGCTTTGCAACCTACACGAGCGCTCGGCACTTCAGGAGGTGGAGGATTTGTTATTGCTTCCCATATCACAGGGGCAGCCACATTTCATTACATGGTGAGTCTTTGAAAATCAGAAATTTTACTGTTACGCTGCTCAACATACTACTGCACTAGCAGGAGGAATTTTCTGTATTGCATATCCTCTCCAAAAAGGAGGAAATTCCATAATAAAAAAACCTTGCAATTTAAGGAAAGAGTTAAGGCCCTTGCAAATTCAGTCCTACTTCAAAAAGCATCAAAATTGCAAGTTAAGACCACAGGCTTAACACATGTGCCATGAAATTAGCAAAGACAATGCACACTATCAGATTGTTCTCCCTTACAACTTAGGGTCCATACTTCTACACTTAGCCTTGGTCTTTCATTCCCAATCCTTTTTCCTTTCCAGGTTGGCAGCAACACTGAAGCTAAAAAAAAACAGGAGTGGGTCAAGGGGCAGTTTTTATATGGGTTCACGAGAACAGGACAGCGTTACATTTTGTGCCATGTAAGCAGTAAACATGGTGTACAGTCTTGCATATTGTACTCACTTCCAATTAAGGCTCTATGCACCCACACTTTACCTTGGTCTTTCAGCCCCAATCCTCTTCCTCTGCAGGTTGGGACAACACTAAAGCTGGGGACAATATTTATTAATCAATTTAATTTATTTTATTGTTCGATCAAAGGCTTTGTCCTTTTGACCAGCAGGAGACAGAGGGTAATTTCAGACGTAACGATACCATGGTCAACCACAGTGAATCTCCTGTGGTGGCCATTGGTCCCGTTACGTCTGTTGTGCTTCCTGCCAGATGTTCATCCCAGTGAATCACTGACGGGAATCACAATGACCACAATTCTGGACCTCCAGCCACCTGGAAGTTAAGAATCGTGGTGGGATCAGGCCCAAACTGTGGTTGGATTGGCCACGATCCAGGATGGGCCGAAGGTTACGTCTGTAACCTTCAGCCCAGCCGGATCGTGGTCCCAACCACAGGACGGAATCGGGCACAGCAGCCGGATTGGCCGCGGTACCCACCCGTCTCCCGGAGGGTGGCCGACCAGGGGAGCATGGGCTGTGCGGTCGCACATCACACTGCACAGCCCCGCTCCCTCCCTGATCCCCGGTGAGAATCAGGCCAGCACATCTAAAGGACAAACGGCCTGATTCCTGACTGGGATCTGAAATGGATCCTGGTCTGTGCTTCAGCGTGGCGGGCCTGGCGGCCTGGTATGTCTGAAATTACTCCAAGACAGTGGGTTATATACTATTTGTCTGTAATTTGTATGAGACATCTCAGACAGATACTTGGAGCCTTTTATATTATAATTCCCTGGTAGGACCCTTTTTGAACTGACTGTTATTTTTCTTTCTGATTCTATTCCCAAAATTTCTAGTGCTGTGTCTGCTTTTTTGTTAGAGGCTTTTTCAAGGAGGGGGTAAAAAATTAAATGTCTTCCCCCTAGATAACTAATAGCCCAAAGGGGTATCTCAAAGAAGTAGACCAAGAAATGGATATGATGTGGACATTTGTATGAACTTGTGTAGATACGTGTAATACTGTGTATTACTTATGCTGCGGATTGTGAATTACAAATTGCTACGTTGTTTTTGCTTTGTGTAGTTATATTTTAAGAGGTTGTATATTTAAATGACCAGCATCTGCCTAAACTTTTGGTGTAATCTTGCTAAGTTTTAATTCAGTATATTAATACTTTTATTATTATCATCATTATTTAATTTCCTTTGGAACTTCTCTGATTCTTGTTTTATCCTTTATTTTTTAGTTGTATGATTTAGATTTGTAAAGTTTTTGAATATGTAATGACCTATGGTCACGCAAATAAATATTGATTGATTGATTGATTCAATTTATTAAAATGGATCAGCTTCGCCATGATAGACAAACAAATAAAATAGAAAATAAATATAAATTAGATCAATACAAAAAAGATAATAGATTAATAATACAAAATTTCTTAATAAACTGGCAAAAACAATAGCCTCTAGACTAATGGTCCAGATAATGAGTGCTTAGGCTAAACAGAACACCTTGGTTAAAAATAGGTTTATCACTTCATACTTGCTCCCAAGTGGAGAATAAGAGCAGAGAATCTTAATTCCTATAGCATATTGATTCTGACTGATTAACCAATATTAAACCCTTATTCCAAGATATGGTACTTAGGCAAAGCAGATTTATTTAGTAGAGAGCATAAATTTACTACATAATTCCTCCACTCTTTTTACAAATAAAACTAACCTAGTTAGAAAAACATCATTGGGTAATTTCAGACATAACGATACCACAGTCAACCACAGCGAATCCCGTGTGGTGGCCATTGGTCCCGTTATGTCTGTTGTGCTTCCCACCAGATGTTCACCCCAGTGAATCACTGGCAGGAATCACAATGACCATGATTCTGGACCTCTGGCCGCCTGGAGGTCCAGAATCATGGTGGGATCGGGCCCCAACCGTGGTTGGATTGGCCACGATCCGGGATGGGCCGAAGGTTATGTCTGTAACCTTCAGCCTGGTTGGATCATGGTCCCGACCATGGGACAGGATCAGGCGCAGTGGCCGGATTGGCTGCTGCACCCGCTCATCTCTCAGAAGGCGGGCAGCCGGGGGAGCGTGGGGGGGTGGGGCTGGGCAGCTACACGTCACGCAGCCCTGCCCACTTCCTGATCCCCGGTGAGAATCAGGCCGGCACATCTAAAGGACGGCTGGCCTCATTCCTGACTGGGATCCATTTCAGATCCCGGTCCGTGGTTCAGCGTGGTGGCCCTGGCAGCCCGGTACATCTGAAATTACCCATTATCCTGCTAAAAAATCTCAACTCAACTTTTTCCTGCTTCGAAAAAGCAGTTAATACAGGAGGAAAGGTGAAGATAAACTTCTTCCTCGTAACTGTATACAATGGGCAATCCAAGATATAGTGAACTGTATCCTCCAAACTCTCTGGGCATCTCGGACAACATTTCTCATTTTGGGGAGTTCGATCGCTACATCCTTTTAACATTGCCATGGGCATCTGTTCAAATCTGAACTGAGTCAAGGCCCTGCACAAATTCTATTTCAAATTCAGTCTTAAATATTGTTCCATACCCCAGGAGTATTTTAACATGATATACAGGGGGACTATATGTGAAAACCTCACTGTGGCAAAATCATTCTGTCTGGCCATATCTGGGCCTCCGAGGTGTCTGTCAAGAGGCCACTCCTGGGGCTTGCGGATCTGAGGGTCCCGGGCTGTGGTACTGTGCCCCTCTCAAGTATACGGTGTACCTTAAACTCTGGGGATCGTGAGTCTCTACTGCACCCTGGTGTGCTCATCGGGGCAGGTAGGGAGCACCAGCCTGGCCCTCCTGGGACCCGGGTCCTGGGGCGACGGACTAGGACTCGCACCACTTCAAATATCGGTGAAGATGCTGGGGAGCCCCGGGATGATAGCCATCCTGCCAGATGGATTGCTGGTCCAGCTAGCCGAGGCCCAGGTAACATTGCCATTTGTCTGGGTGATGGGGTAGGTGTCACGGGCACACTTGCCACAGGAACAGCTGTAGGTGGTAGACTCGGTGCTGTAGGGAAAAGTTCCCGGGATTTTATCACCGACGCTGAGTTGATCTGGGGGAAAACTCTCTGAGCAGACGGCACCTGTGAGCATGGGGGTAAAGGCACAGTGGCAGAATCCTCACTAACGGGATGGGTTAAGAGGGCATTTTCCTGGTCCACATACTCACGAACATGAGCATAATTGGTCCACATGGTCGGGGTCAGTTCCACTTCTGCCGGACACCCAGTCAATACCACTGCTATCTTGTGAAAGTCCATCCACATCAGGACAGATGGTACCTGGCTGACTGAGGCCTTCCGTGGAGGATCACCAGTGGTGGTAGTGGGCATCATGAGGTGGGAGAGCCGTACCGAGGTTCGCCAGAAAATAGCAAGGGTAAGGGGCAAGAATGGGGGGAAGGGATTGTTGGGTGGAGCTTACTGTCAGGCTCCAGGGGCGGAGCCAGGGAAAGGGAAGGGGAAGTGGGTAGACAGGAGAGGGGAACGGGGTGTAGGGAATCTGGGATGTCCCTTAGGACACACGGGGAAACCTCTCAGATGCTCTCCAATACCAAGGAATTAAGGTGTTCAGCATGGATCCCAGCACTGCTGGTCTAAGAACGCCTACAGCTCATCATTGAGGTCAAGGGACAGGGAATCCGGAAGTGAGGGATCAAGGAACCAGAGGCAGGGGAGCGAGGGATCAGGGGTAAGGAACAAGGAGCCAGGGGAAAGGGAGCAAGGGGTCAAGATTAGGGATTGAGAAGCCAAGGCAAGGGGGCAAGGGGCCAAGACTAGGGAGCGAGGAACCGAGATTAGGGAGCAAGGGGGCAAAACTAGGAAGCGAGAAACCTAGACTAGGGGCCAAGGGGCCAAGACTGGGGAACAGGAAACCCTAGGGGCAAGAGGGGGGCAAGGGAACACTGAAGCAAAGGGAGAAGCAAGGGAGCCGTGGGAGCAAGGAGGGCGGAACAAGGCGAGGGAGCCCTGGGAGCTAGGAGGGAGGAACAAGGCGAGGGAGCCCTGGGAGCTAGGAGGGGAGCGAAGGAAACCCTGAGAGCGAGGGACAAGAATAAAGAGACTTAGAATGCAGAGACAACTAGAACACAGAGACACCAGACTACACAGAAACTAGGAAGGAACAGGGAGACAAATACAGCAAACAATAGGGATTACTTACAGTAGGACATTGAAGGAACAACAGGGAGACAGACTAACATGAAGACAAGGCAAGGTGTGGGAGGGAAACTGTACACAGAACTCACCACCACCAAACACTACACCCAACAAAGACAAAGGGCAAACAGGGTGCAGCTAGAGAAAGAACAAGGTGAGTGGGCCAAGCACAAGTCTAAAAGGAAGTGACTCGAAGCTCCACACCTGCCATTGCCCTCAGCAGTCCTTAAATACTCCCCAGAACCAATCAGACCATGGCAGGTGTGGCTATGCCCACCACCAGGTGTACACGGTGAGCAAGGCAAGAGAGAGAGAGGAAGGATGCCACAAATGGAGAACCGCCCCCTGCAGCATATTGCTAATAGCGCAGGCTGCAGAGAGCACCTCCCAGAAGCCCCAATGCCAGGGGTTCAAGGCCTGGCTGTGACACTGGGTCTCCCAGGATGCAGGGGGGCATCCTCACCCCCTCAATCCGGGTCATCCCCATGTCCATGAAGTCTCCGCGGTACATCTGGGCATAGAAGGGAGAGATGGTCATGATTTGGGCATCATGGCTGCGACCAGAGTGGCCCGTGTAAATATCTATGAACCAACCCCGGTGGTCCACGACCGCCTGCAGCTGCAGGGAGTGGTACCCGGGTTGGCTGACATATTCCGAGGCCTCCCCAGCGGATGGGCACAGGATCTCTATTTGGGTGCCATCCACAGCACCCATGCAGTTGGGGAATCCCCCAGCCGCGAAGCCAGCCATCACGGCCTCCTGGTCCACCAGCTGGATCACTCCAGGAGCATGCCCTCCACCACCTCACAGATGTCCCGCAGGATCCCGGCGACAGTGCTCACCCCAACGCCGAAGTGCTGTGAGATGGAGCGGCAGGAATTGGGTGTTGTAAAGGCCCAGACCCCGATGGCCACCCGCTGGGGTATGGGGGCCACATGGGGGTGGCCTGCCACTCCAGCCAGAGCGTTAACAGCTCTACGAATCGCAGGATGATGCACATGTCCACCCGAAAGTGCGATCTCCAGGCAGTCTCATCCCATTGGGCTAGTGCCTTGGCCCACCACCCCTGTGCTCGCTCCATGACCCATACCCACCGGTCAATGGGCATTAGTGGTGGGACCCTGGGCCCATTACCGGCTACCGGATTTACCGGTTACCGGTTCTGCGAAAACCAGATTCCCGGATTAAATCCGGTATACCGGTACCGGATTTATTTCATTGGTTTCAATGGGGCGCTGTGTCCCCATTGAAACCAATGAAATAAATTAATTCCCTCCCCCTCCC
>QEPC01008345.1:676363-689818 GCA_003113815.1 Sphenodon punctatus | reverse complement strand
GGGGACAACATCAATTGCTTATATAATTGGGTCCCTTTATCAAAATCTCCTGTACATTTGCTGAAATGGCAGGAAAGGTATTTGATACATTCCTGTCAAATATCCTGTAAACAGAATGGAATATCAAAATGTAACATCTGGAAATGTATTTTCAGATTAATGTCTTATACCCTTGGGACCCTTTATCCACTCTTTCCTAAAATTGGCAGAAATATTAAGCATATGGAGGGATGTAAAATGCACAAGTTTCATGAACATTGGATGCAAGATCAAGAAGTTGTAGTCATGAATGTGTATGGAACTTTTCTTAAAATCACAACATTCAATTGCTTCTGAAATCAGTTTCCATTATCTAATCATTCCAAATTTTGTTACACTTGGTGCTCTCCATTTGGGATATAATCTCGCTAAATTACATCAAAAGGTAATAATAAACAAAAATGTTATAGCCAGAAATATATTTTTTAGTTCTTTCCTTTTATTTCAAACACCAAATGACATTTTCAGTTTCCGATTACACTGAACTAAAGACCAAACCGATCCTGACCAAACCGAATACTGAATCTGACTCAACATTCAACCCAAACCACGGAACGGCTGAACATCCTAACTGACAAACCAAATGCAGCCGAACCGAATGGGCGAACCGAACGGACGAACCGAACCGAATGGCTGAACTGAATGGCTGAACTGAATGGCTGAACCCAAACCATGATCTGTTCACCCATCCCTAGTTAACATCCCATCCCCACATGGTGTAGTGGCTCAGCTTCCAAAAAAGACACAGACAAGTCCAGTCAGCAGCCAGCCACACATAGGCCCCACCAGTGGCCTGGCAAGCAACCAGGGTACCACAACACCCCCAAACCTGAACACAACACACAAAAGCCAAGTTAACACAGTGGGCACCTCAATGGGCCCCCCACACCCACCAAAACAAGCTTCCAAAAAAGCCTCAGACAAGACAGCCAGTTTAGTTTAGTGAAGAGAAGATTGATGGCAATCAATCTTTTGCACTGCAGTCTCATAGAAAGAAAAAAATCTCACCCAGATGGACAAGCAGGCACAGTCAGGCAGCCAGCTTTCCCACATCCCATCCCCCACTGTGGCTCACCTTCCAAGAAGCCTCAGACATAACGCAGTCACTACACCACAAGCCATTCCAAGCCAAAGACAGCACCCCACAAGCAGGGCAGTGGCCAAGCATGGTGGCACCCCCACACAGTGCACCCCAAAACAAGACAGGGCCAGAGACAAAGAAAACACCACAAGCCATTCCAAGCCAAAGAAATACAGCACCTCACAAGCAGGACACTGGCCAAGCATGGGGGCACCCACACACAGTGCACCCCAAAACAAGACAGGTCTAGAGACAAAAACACTGAAAACAGTGCACCACAAGTCATTCCAAGACAAAGATAGCACCATGAAGCAGGGCAGTGGCCTAGTATGGGGACAGTGCACCCCCACACAGTGTACCCCAAAACAAGACAGGGGTAAAGACAAACACACACATCACACACCATGGTGGCAAGGCCATTGGCCTGCCAAGCAACCGGGGTACACCAACACCCCAAACCTGAACACAACAGTGACACAACACAAGTCAAGTTAACACAAGCAAGCACACAGCAAGCACACAAAAAACAAAAAAGAAAAGCTAAGCTAACAAACAAAGTCAACCCAAGCCAAAAAACAAAAGCCAACAAAACCAGGAAACCCCCACACCTGAACACAAAAAAGCCAAGTTAACACAGTGGGCAGTGGGCACTGCACCGCAGTGGGCACCCCACACACCCCAAAACAAGACAGGGCTAGATACAAACGCACACATCATCATCACACACCATGGTGGCAAGGCCCTGTGCCAGTTAAAAAAACTCTCAGCATGGCATGCCCTTGCCCACTGTTTCCCAGTGCCCTGCCCTATGTGCCTAGCCTACTCCCCCATGCTGTGCCCATGCACCCACCCCAGACAGAACATGTCCTGCTGGCAAAAATCACCCCACACACACATCCTATCCCTAACTCTAGGGGTACCCTACCCACCCAGGCCAGTCCACTGTTGGCAACCTCCCCATCCCCCTTGCTAAGGGCACCAAGGAGATCCTGTACTAGAGGGAATCAGGAACCCCAAACTTACCAACAGTCGCACTTATGCATTCCTCCAGCAGCTCTGTGGATCCTTACGTCTCCAAGCCTGCTGTAAAATGGCTAGCCAGGCATGAGCTCCAGAAGCCCCCAGAAGGAAAGAAAAAACCCCAAGATTATTGGCCAGCCTGCCAGCCAGTTAAAGTGCACATACCCTACAGAAACCTCCAGGATTGTATGACTTTTTTGATTTTAAAAAATTCAAACAATCCAAGGCAGTTAAAAAAGGTGCAAAATGTATCCATTTACACCTCTGGGTGGGGGCAGGGTGGGACTCAGTACTTAAAAACAAACTTACATAACAAAAGCCTGCCAACTGCCACCTTGATCTTCCCCAATGTAAAAGATCTGGTAACCTGTACCATTAAAAAGATCCGGTATGGGTTACCGGATTATCAGATTACCGGATTTAAATCTGGTCTGCCTATTACCGGTATTACCGGTTACCGGTAGAACCGGTATTCCCACCCCTACAAGATAACCTTACAGGCTATGTGGCAAATTGTTATTCCACAGCTGCTCAACCACATTGACAATGAGAACCACAACCTGAGGAAAGACATAGAGGAGTATTCTCACAGCAATGATGTGGAGGACCTTATCACCCCCCTTGGTTTAAAACAGACCAGAGATGCAATGGAAGCCTTTGTTGCATCCAAAGACAATTCCAAATTCAAATTCTGGTGTAATTACATGCAAAGGGTACAGATTCTTCTGTTGTTCACTTGTGCTAAGAGAAATGGAATTTGGTAACACCATTTACATGCATTCTAGTGCATTCTTCCATTCTTCAGATAAATCACACAAACTGTACCTGCTGGGGAACAATTTACATTAATGAGATGCACCAGGTTCTCCCAGAAGTGAAAGCAGAATTTGACAAAGGAAATTTTGTGGTCAAGTGGGCACAGCAAAATTTCAAACAAGTGGATCCAGACCAGAGTCAGAAATGGCTGGAGCCGATTGGGAAGAGGGGAGGTGGCATCATTGGCATTACAAATAGATCATCAGTTCTAAAGAGATGGGCTCTGTCCTACAACCTGAGGTCTCACCTTGCAAATGCAAGTTGATTAATGTATGGTCTAGGGTCAGAGAATGCCTTGATGCACATTTAATTCAAGAAAGGGAGAGAGAAACAGGACAGTCAGCATGAAGACAACTGTTTGACAACTTTACAGAGTTTCAACCTATTTTCCGGCAAGGTGGTCCAATACTTGCAAAACATTGCAACAAAAGACCCAGGCAAAAAGCCGATTGAAAATGATCTTTTGGGAGCTCAACAGAAATGTCAAGTACAACTGGACAGGTTCATTGAGGTTTCTACCCTGTGATGAGAAAGGTCCAATTCAGAGATCCCATCCCTAAGAACAAGCCTCTGACATTTTCCTTATTGTTTAAAGTGGGACATAAAGATTCAGGCACAGGTAAAGTGACATGTATCAAAGCAGACAGAAAAATCATGCAACATCTCATCACTACCAAGAAGCTGGATGCATGGCCAGTCTTTCTGCTATATTGATGCATGAGCTATTTCCAATACCACAGGCTCTAGCAGAAATGAATGGGAGACTTCGTTCAGGGTCAAATGCAATTATCTCTGAGGTGCTAATTGGAAAAATCTCTTGTCCCCCTGAGCTTCAAGTGACAGTTCTGGGTGAGGTGCCATCACTTACCATTGATGGACAGGTGCTGGTGGTTTCTGTTGGGAGGCTACAGACAGCTACATTTGTGGACCTTGCAAATGTGTTTGTTGCAGCTGTAATACAAGGTGGAGCACTGTTCACGTGAACTGATGCCATATTTGACAGATACTAGAAGGCTACAATCAAAAGTGGAATGAGACAAAGGTGGAGTCCAGGCTGTGGGGCAGTCAAAAGGTTGATAGAGAGTAGGGATGCTCCTCTGCCATCCAAGTGGAATAATTTTCTACTACATCCACAAAACAAAGAAGATTTGACAAAAATTATCTCTCAGTAATTGGACAGAAGCACCAAGAACCAAGGAACAAGATTATTGTAGCTGCTGGTGGCTTCTGCAATGAAGAGATACTGGAATCATCAGTCACAGAAGAAGATACTGAGAAATTAGAAACCCTACATGAGGAGACTGACACAAGGATTATTCTCCACTGTGTAGCAAGTCAAGGGACAAGCATTGTGGATGTCATAGTGTTGCTTTTGGTTCCTTTCCACAAGATGTCATGTTCAAAAGTGTGGCTCAAAGGTGGGACAGCCAAGAAAAGAAAATATATCCCAATTCACACCATTGTGGAGCAACTGCTGTTTGAACAAGATGTGTTGGAAACCATTCCTGCATTTCATGCTATCATGGGCAGTGATACCACCTCCTACCTGGCTGGGCATAGCAAGAAAACATGCTAGAAAGTTTTCCAGGAGCACTATGATCTCCTCAAACATCTAGGTGAGGGTGACCTTAATAACCAGCCACCCATCTACAAAGTTTACAATGTGCCAAATGCAAACACTGAACAAGGCACGTTCAATCATATCTGTCAAATCTTGTGCACTAGAAAGCCATCTACCCACAAGTGATGCCTTGTCCTTCCACATTAAATGGTCACATTATCAGGCAGCACTGTGGTGACAAGCACACGTACAATACCCAAAGCTTCCCCCTCCTAAATCCATGGGATGAAGACGAGAACAGACTTCACTTTTGCCGATCCTCATGTCTCTATCTCCTGTCCCAGATTCATGTATAGAACTGATAACTTGGAATTGTACCACCAGGTGCATATAAGCACGTTGCAAGTGTAAGAAATCTCAGCTATTGTGCACAGCTGCCTGCAAATGCAAAGCCACTGATGACAGTTGCAATAATGATGATGGAACTGTGCTTCTTGAAGTTACATGACAATGGATGTTTCAGTATCAATTTAAAGTGATTGCACTACATTGATACTTCCAGGTGACATGTACACCAACATTTGATTTGGTTTCATGTAGGGATAACAGTACTTTTGAACAGCTCTTATCCAATATTGCAGAAATCTGCTTTATGTTTTTTTTGTAATAAATTAGCTCTCAGTAAATTACGTAGCATTACCATCTTCTATTGGCAATTCTCTTTGGGTGTATTTTGCAGTTATGAACTTCCTCAAGAATTCAATGCACATTACAATTGGATTCAAGACACCATACTTATGGGGAAACAGCATCTAAATAGTTTTACATAAATGTAGTATGCAAATATGGCACTTATCTTGTTTTTCTAGCAGGAATTTCATTTTCTGAAATTAGAGGTTGACCATTACAGATACAGCTTGGCAGACACCAAAACCAGATTCAGCACCCCCAAATCTTTTAGAAAAAACCATATGCCAACTTTTACTCAAAAATCCCAGAACTTTCTTATAAAACATGCGGTAATACTTCAAATTCTGATTTTGCGGCAGCAATTCAATTTCCTACAAATACAGCTTGGCAGACACCAAAAATGTCTGCCAAGAACGATCCACTCGGAACCACTCAAGAACGATCTCGCCAATCCCTGCCCGGTCCTGCAGCTGAGTCACCAACAACTCATGGTCAACGGTATCAAATGCAGCCGAGAGATCTAATAGGATCAACAGGATTGAATGACCCAGTCCAACTCATGGGAGAGGTTGTCGACCAATGCCACAAGTGCAGTCTTCGTGCCATATCCAGGGTGAAGACCTGACTGCAAGGGATCAAGAAATTTAATTTGATCCAGATGCTCCTGCAACTGCTGAGCCGCCACCTGCTCAATAACTTTCTCTAAAAAGGGAAGGTTAGAGACCAGCCAATAGCTGGCCAGGATGCCAACGTCCAATGATGGTTTCTTGAGCAGGGGATGCACCAGCACCTCCTTAAGGTAGTCTGGCACCCTACCCTCCCCCAGGGAGGCACTGACAATCCCCGCCAGCAATGGCCCTAATGTCTCCCGGCTGGCCTTGATCAGTCAGGATGGGCATGGGTCTAATTCACAATAAGTGGCTCGGACAGACCCCAGGGCATCCCCCGCATCTGAGAGAAACACGTTCTGAAATTCATTCCACAAAACAGAATAACACTACTGCCTCTGGTTCAGCCACTGCTAAAAGTGTTGCGTCAAAACTGTGGTGGATCTGAGTGATTTTATCTGCAAAAAAGTCCACAAACAAATCACAGTGGGCATTCGATGACTTTAAATCCAGGTGGAGGGAGGCCGGACTGACCAGCCCCCTCACCACCCAGAAAAACTCCATGGGTGTTACTTAGCAGATGCAATGAGGGCAGCAAAGAATGTTTTCTTTGCTGCCTGCACCACCATGGCATAGGTACGGAACCAGACTCTATACTGCAATCGGTCAACTTCAGCACACAAGTGACATCACCGTCGCTCTAACCGTCGCCCTTCCCGCTTCCTCCGCTGCAGCTCCTCCATATACCACGGGGACCTGCATTGTCAGGAGCAGGAGCAGATGCCTGGGAGTCATCAGGCCAATGGGCTCCACCAACGTGGAATTCCACATGAATACAAGGTCATTGAATGAGCAGTCATCGAGATCAGAGGATACATCCCCTAGAGCAGTCTGGAACCTTCTAGGTTCCATAAGCCGTCAGGGGCAAACCATCCTAACTGGTTCTGCACCCTCCTGGGGGCTGACATGTACCAGAATACCTGCCTGGAGGAGATAATGATCCGTCCATGACAAGGGTTCTGCTGACACCTCCCCCACCAACATATCCCCCGCTTCAAGGCCTGTGCAAAACATCATGTCTTAGGGTATGTCCTCCAATGTGTGTGAGGACCACCATCCTTTGAGACAGGCCCATGGTTGCCATGGCAGTCATGAACTCACGCTCTGCCCCTCCAAGACTGGTGTTGACATGGCTATTGAAGTCCCCCAGAACTATCGCCCTGGGAGATCACAAGACCACCCCCGATACCAGCTCAGTCAGTGCGGATAGGGAAGCTGCTGTACAGGTGGGTGCCTGGTATATCAGCAGGATCCCTAATTCATCTCTGGCCAAATCCAACACCAAGTGCAGGCCCTCTATCTCCATGATGTTTTGCAGAGGAAATCTCCTCACAGACAATGTAGCCTTAAAAACAATGGCTACACCACCCCACCCCCCCGGCCCTCTAGCCGAGGCTGATGCTGCACGGAGTGCCCAGTCAGGACAAGGTCAGCCAATATAGGCCCTGACTCATTGTCCAGCCCAGTTTCCATGATACATGCAAGGTCAGCTGCCTGGTCCAGGATCATTTCCCTTCATCCTTTAGAAAAACCATCTTTTACACTCTGGGGGATTTACCTACTGACATTGATGGCTGCTCTGTCAATGACCTAGTTGCCCTGTGGAATGGCATTTTGACCAAGGCCATTGACACAGTAGCACCCAGGTGTCTTCTCCTACCTCTGCATCAGTGCAGGTCCCTGTGGTATACAGAGGACCCGAGGTGGCTGAATTGGGAAGGTAGACTGTTAGAGTGCAGGTGGTGCTTGACTCATGCTGAATTCGACCGATTGCGGCACAGATTGTTTTTGAAAGACTATGCCATGACTGTGATAGTGGCTAAGGCAGCTTTCTTCACCATTATCATAGCGTCTGCGAAGTCTCATCCGGCAGAGCTTTTCCAGGTGGTGAGAGGTTCGGTTTATTTTGCCTGTCTCCTCCAGGAGCTGGAGTCATCTAATGCCCACTGTGACATTTTTACTGATTACTTTGCAGACAAAATTGCACGTATTCACCACAACTTTGGCTTGACCATTTCTATGACAGAGTCAGAGTTTGGGGCTGTGGAGGTCCAGTCTTGTCCTTTTTATTTGGATCAATTTCAGTTGGTATTGCCCACCGATGCAGAAGTTGTGCTTGGGGCTGTGTGGGCCACCACTTGTGAATTAGATCCATGCCTGTCCTGGTTGGTGAAAACCATCAGGATGACATTAGGGTCATTGCTGGCTGGAGTCATCAATGCCTCCCTTTGGGAGGGCAGGATGTCAGACTCCCTTAAAATGGTGATTGTCTGGCCTCTGCTTAAGAAACCATCTTTGGATGCTGACTCCCCTGCCAGCTATTAGTCTGTCTCTAACCTTCCCTTTTTAGGGAAGTTTATTGAGTGGGTGGCAGCTTGTCGGCTCCAGGCCCATCTGGATGCTATCAGATTCCTGGACCCCTTTCAGTCTGGCTTTTGTTCTGGGCATGGCACGAAGACTGTGCTTGTGGCCTTGGTCAATGATCTACGCTTGGAGATCAACAAAGGGAAATACACTCTGTTGATCCTTTTAAATCTATTGGTGGCTTTTGACAGTGTTAATCATGAGGTGTTGTTAACTCGAGTGTGGGACCTGGTGGTGTGTGTGTGTTTGTGTGTGTGTGTAACTATTCTTGAGTGGTTTCATTCCTTCCTGTGAAGGAAGTCTCAGCGGCTGGTGATGGGTGATTGCTTGTCACGGTCCCATGATCTCCCCTGTGGGGCCCCCATAGGGGACCATCTTGTACCCCCTCCTGTTCAACGTGTATATGAAGTTTCTGGGTGAGAGGAAGGTTTGTAGTGAGGTGTCACCAGCATTCTGATGACACCCAACTCTACCTCTCTTTTTCATCTGACCCAGTTCCTGCATTCTCTGTGCTTACCCATTTACTGGCTGCTGTGGGAGACTGGTTGAGGGCGAGTCAACTGAGGTGGAATCCTGACATGACTGAGGTGATGATGGTTGGTCATCCTTGTGAATTGGGATGGGGGGATTGGGCCCCCTGTCATTGATGGGGTCTGCTCCCCTCCCCCCTGGTCACTCAGGTTCTCAGCCTTGAAGCGCTCCTGGACCCACTGCTGCACCTGGAATCCCAGGTGGCGGTGGAGGCCAGGAGTGCTTGCCACCAACTCCATCTGGTGAGAAGGCTGTGGCCTTTTCTTTCTGATTTGGATCTAGGAACCATCATCCATGCCTTCATTACCTTGAGGCTAGACTACAGCAATGTGCTCTATGTGGGGCTGCCCTTGAAGACTGTTCAGAAGCTGAAGCTGGTGCAGAATGCGGCAGCTCGGCTCCTTACGGGGATGCGCTGCAGGAAGCACATAACACCAGTGCTCTGAAATCTGCACTGGTTGTACTGTCTTCCGGGCACAATTCAAGGTGCTGGTTTTGACCTTTAATGCCCTAAATGGCTTGGGACCCACTTATCTGGCAGATCACCTGGCCTACCATGTCCCATTGTGCCCTCTGAGGTCAGCTGGGGATGCCTGTCTGGAGGTACCAGTCTTTAACTTGGCCTCCATGACGAGGAAGGTATTCTTGGCCACTGCACTGCAGTTATGGAACTCCCTCTCCCAGGCAGTTCATTTATGCCCAGGGTTGAGCACCTTTAAGAGGCAGTCTAAAATGATCTTATTTGCAAGGGCGTTTGGTAGTGGGGGCTAAGGTAGGAGGGGAGTTGTAGGAGTAAAGGGTGAGTCAGGGGTAGGGGTATAGGGGCTGAGGTGGGAAAAGGTTGGGGGGATGTTTTGGGGTTGGAGGGTGTTTGGTGCAAAATCCTGTCCTAACATGTGCGCGAGAAGCCATGGCAGATTCCCGTTTGCACCGGCTCTTTTCCTGTCTGCTGGCTCCTCCACAATGTCAAGTTTTGGTGTGAGAGAGTTGGTGCTGGGGGGTAGGGGCCAAGAGCTGGTAGGTTTTATGGAAGTTGGGGGTCAGACCCACACCACATTCTGAAACTACACATAGCAAAACCTGTCCCATTTTTAACACTTCTTCCTCTACACTCTAGAGGCAAGAACAATCTGGCCTGGAGGTTTGATTACAGATGTGTTTTACTAGCCGTTTTGTGCCCCTGTCCCCTCTCTCCCCTGGATGGCTCTTCTGCATCATTCAGCACAAACTGGTTTATCCAGAGTGCTCCATTGCTCCAAGATCAATTCCCGGCATCTCTCTCCCACAGTCTGAAAATGCTTGCAGGTGCTGGCCCTTAATATAATCATGTTCCAGACACTTATGGAGATGGCCTGCCCAAGATCCTTTTCTGATGTGTTTGCCTTTACAGTTTTACCCATAGGTAATGCTTTTTGAGAGCCCAAATATTTTGGCATAATAAACAATGTTCACTCCCATATTTCATTTCTTTGTTCCTTTAAATCAACATCCCTGGATGACACAGATCTCAGAAATGCAACCGCACAAAATGGCAGGACTGAGCTGGGCTGCTCTTGACGTACTTCTGGAGAAATACCTCCTGGGAAAGGTGCCATCTCAGGGCCCCAGGCAGTGGAACTGGAGTGTTTTCTTGGAATGGGAAAGGTAGACCAAAGAGGATCTGATTTTTTGTAGCTCCTCAACCCCTACTGTGGAAACGAGGGCATAGCATGTAGCTACTTCCAAGCTGTTCATGTGGGCTGGATACTAGTGTGAAGATCTGGGACCATGAAAACATTTAAATAAAAGAGAATTAATCTGTAGTAAAAAACAAACATGAAGATTGGGGGGGGTGGGAACGTAAATGAAAATGTCATCACTACCAACCTGTATCCTGTGCTGTGCAAGTACTATTGGGGGAGAGGAAAGACCCTCTTCTCTGGATCCCCTAGCTGGTGCAGCCCCAGCGCAAGATCCCAGGTCTGCCAGACATGCCAGGGCCTTGCGAAGCACACCTCAACCCCAGCAGGAAAACAGGTAAATACAGCGCATAATATTTATTTATTTATTAAAATATTTGATACCCCACCCCTCCTGCCATATGGCGGCCTGGGGCAGCTTACAAAATAGGAGCGAGGGACTAAGGTATGCCCTTCAGAAAAGAAGAGGAGAGCTTTGCTTGTTCTTACAGGGTAATGGACAGAGGCAGAAACAGGCTGACAGCAGCATCCCCTATTAGCTCTATTGTAGACAAGGGGTGTTAAACCTTTTATTTGTTTTAAATCTGCTGCCAGTTAATTTTATGGAGTGTCCCCTTGTTCTAGTACTGTTCGAGAGGGTAAATAACCACTCCCTATTTACGTGCTCCACACCATCCATGATTTTATAAACTTCTATCATATCCCCTCTCAATTGTCTCTTCTCCAAGCTGAAGAGCCCCAACCCATCAACCCACTCTTCAAACAGGAGCCGTTCCATACCCTTGATCATTTTTGTTGCCCTTCTCTGTACCTTTTCTAGTTCAGCTATGTCTTTTTTTAGATGAGGCAACCAGAACTGCACACAATACTCCAGGTGTGGTCGTACCATAAATTTATATGAAGGCATTAGATATTATCAGTTTTATTTTCTATCCCTTTCCAAATGATTCCTAACATTGATTGCTTTTTTGACCACTGCCACACACTGAGCTGAGGATTTCAATGTATTGTCCATAAGGACTCCAAGATCCTGTTCCTGAGTAGTAACTCCTACTTTAGAACCCAGCATTGTGTACATATAGTTTGGGTTATTTTTCCCTATGTGCATCACTTTGCACTTGTGTCTGTTAAATTTCATCTGCCATTTGGATGCCCAGTCACCCAGTCTCTCAAGATCCTCCTCTAATTCTTCACAGTCAGCTCCGGTTTTAACTACCTTGAATAACTTTGTGTCATGTGCAAATTTGATCACCTCACTCGTTACTCCCTTCTCCGGATCATTAGTGAATTATATTAAACACCATCAGACTCAGTACAGATCCCTGGGGCACTCCACTAGTTACTTCTCTCCACTGTGAAAACTGACCATTTAGTCCTACTTGTCAGCCTGCGCCGTCGGACTTCCCTGCAGGAGGAGGGGGGGCTGCGGGGCCACGAACCTTGCCGGGGGGGCCTCACCCCTGGGGCGATCAGATTGCCTCCCCTCCTAGGACTGAGGCACCGGCGCCTGAGGGAATCCCGAGACAGCAGGTTTCCAAGGCAACTCACCGGCGCACTGACAGCTTTCAGCCCCAGCCATCAGACTCACCTGGTCAGGGAATGCCACCTGCGCCATTGCGACACTCCGTGTGGCTGCAAGCATGACAGGGGGCGGGGACTGACACACAAAAGACCAGCACTGTGAGGCACACAATGCTGGTAATCAGAGCGGAGAAACCTGCAGTGAGCAAGCTAAGTAAACCTTTGTGATAGTGTGTGTGTATTAGAGCGTGTGGACTACCTGATAGTGCTTGTGTGACTGTGTCCCTTGTCCCTCGTCCCTGTGCGTGTCTGAGTATTCGGGTGCTGTGGGTGAGTGCGGTGCAAGACACACACACCCACCTTCCTCACTTCCCAGCAAGCGAGAAACCTCATTCCCTGTTCACTATCCCAGTACCGTACCCTGTGATCCCTCACCGGTCCAGCACCCCTCTTACCCATTCCCCCTCCCTGTGCATGAGGAGACGTAGAGTGTGTGGAGGGCATAAGGTCATGCTCTCCTTCATATGCTCTGCGCCCTATGATGATAGAGGCCTGACCTGGTTCAGGCGCAGGGTCAACCTTCCATCCTGATGGGAATTGTTTCCCCCATAGCATTGAACAGAGCAAAAGTGTGGGCCCAGCCTGGGTATGTGAAAACCGCGTGGGTGACCCTTCCTTTCCTTCCTCCCTTAACCCACCTCCTCCCACTGACAGAATTACTAGCACACCCCTTTCTAATAGGCCACGTACAATGGAGGTAGCTAAGGAGATTTGGGAATTGGTGCGAGCCATGCAAGCCCTGGCAATGGACATGAAGGATTTGCAAGCCAAATACACAGAATTAGCTTCAGCAGTAGACAGGGGTCAGCAGCTGTGGTGGGACCCCCCGCACCTGGTCAGGTGGTCCACCCTGTCGTTTCCCCTGGTGGGGCGGCTGCCCCCTGAGAGCCCATGGCCCCCCAGATTGACAAGTTTTCAGGCGAGCGTAAGGCATTTCAGGGGTTCCTAGCCCTGTGCAAACTTAATTTTACTATGCAACTGGCTATTATTATTATTATTATTATTATTATTATTATTATTAGACATTTATATAGTGCCAGTCGTATCACCTGGTGCTGTACAGAACATAGAATTAGATGCGATCCCTGCCTGTGGCTTACAATCTAAAAGACAAAGACAAAAGGGGGGGGGAGACAGGGAGAGGGGACAGTGGGAGAGACAGGGGAGAAGACAAACAAACATTCAGGTGGATGCGAAGTCTCAGGTGCGTGTGCTTGGCTTGGTTACAAAGAAGTTGGTAGCAGTAGTCAGCAGAGGAGGGCCGACAGTAAGAGTAAGGGGAAAGACTAGCGGGCATTGGGAAAGGCAGCATGGAAAAGGTGGATCTTGAGGAGGGATTTGAAGGAGGAAGGAGGCAAGGCAGATGTTGGCAGGGAGGGAGTTCCAGGTATGGGGGGCAGCGAGGGAGAAGGGACGAAGGCGGTT
>QEPC01008345.1:649912-666905 GCA_003113815.1 Sphenodon punctatus | reverse complement strand
TCGGTGGTATCAAAAATGTGGGATAAATTGAAGCCAGAATCAAGAGGGTGTGTCTTATCATATGTAGATGATGTCCTGGTGCATTCCCCAGACAGGAACAGGACTGCAGAGGTAATTAGGGAGGTATTTGCCATAATTCAAGAGACCGGGTTCAGGCTTGATAGAGACAAGGCACAGCTTGTGCAAAAGGAGGTGAAATACTTGGGGATCAGTTTGGGAGAAGAGGGAAGATCCCCAGACACCCAGAGGGTGGAAGTGATTGCTAAAGTACATGCACCCACAGACCTGAATTCCCTCAGAGCCATACTGAGCACCCTGAACTTTTCTAGGGACTTAATAGAGTTCTTCGCAGACAAGGCAAGACCTCTGTACAAGCTCCTGAAAAAGGGACGGTCATGGGATTGGGGCCCTAATCGACAAGAAGCATTGGCAACTCTAAAAAAAAGATTTGGCACAACCCCCAGCACTGGCTCACCCTGATCCCAAACTTCCCTTCTTCATACAATTGGCAGCAACAGAGACTTGCATAGGGGTACTCTCAATCAGCAGCAACTGGGGAGGCAGCGTGTAGTAGCCTACGCCTCTAGGCTGCTTGATGAGGTGGAACAAAGGTTTCTCCCCTGCGAGAAGACATGTCTAACCTTGGTCTGGTCTCTGAAGCATTGGCAGTACATAATTGGGGGGTCTAAGATAATAGTTCAAACCCCCACATTCACCCCTGAAATACATCATCTCCTGCAAGATTCAGGGTGGGCAGGTTAGTAGCCCCAGAATAGCACAATGGACTCTTGCATTGGCGGGCAGGGGAGTGGGGTTCAGTAAGGTACAGAAAGAAACCCCTGCTCCCTATGGTTTACTTATAGAAGGGGAAGAGCACATTTGCCCCCTCCCCGAGCCCCAGAATGGCCTGTACAGTGGGGTAAAAATCAGGAGGAGGCAACAGAAAAGGGGTTAACAGTGTGGTACACAGATGGGTCATCCTTTTATGACCAGGGGCGGCCAAGAACAGGCTGGGCAGCAGTTCTGGTGCTAGATGGATGGGTGTTGAAGGGATCTGCGTGCCCTCACTCCTCCCAGGCATCTGAAGTCCAGGCTGTATTGGCGGTCCTTGAGTTTGAGCCCCTAGACATCTCCCTAGCCATCTATACAGATTCAGATTGGACGACGCGAGCCGCTACAGCTTGGATCCCAATTTGGCTAGGGAGGAACATGACTGCCTCAGATGGGAGACCAGTAGCCCATTCAGACAAAGGGATTGGTGCAGGACAGCCCGAGCTCGCCCAGACAGCACAGCAGCGGGCCAGCAGCATTAGAGACACTCACCTGGCAGCTGCGGCTCGGCGGGGCTGGAGCCAGTGAAGGGGGTGGAGTCCTGACCTGTGAAAGAACAAAAGGACAGGTCAGCCTACGGAGGTGTGCAGGACAGCTTGAGCTCACCCAGACAACACAGCAGCAGGGTAGCAGCATTAGAGACACTCACCTGGCAGCTGCGGCTCGGCAGGACTGGAGCTGGTGAAGGGAGCAGAGTTCCGACCTGCAAAAGAACAAAAGGACAGGTCAGCCCACGGTGGTGTTGTAGGCACGCGCCTTGAGCGCATGCCAAAGGGTCGCACACAAAAGGGTGCAAACCCTTTGGAGTGCCCTTCGGAGAGCCCAGAAGAGTGGGCCTACTGCTACATGGTGAACATAAGTTGGTGTCTGGGTCTAACGAGTGCAGAGTGTGATTAAAGATCCAATGGAAGCCGAAGGCAGAAGGCCCGATGCTTGAAGCTTTTGTGGTCCCGGTGGTGCTGAGCAGTACCCAGGGCTCCCCATTTTGTGTCTGCCTGAGTGAACTGCGCAGGCTTATTGTGTGACACCTGAGAGTTCCTACCCCTACGAGAACTGGTGGCACCTGGGGGAGGACTTGTCTATACCTCTGCCACGTGTGGGGGAACCCCGGTGGAGTGCTTGTAGTTTGTGGTTGCTGTTTAGGTGGTGCCGAGGGGTGAGGGTGGGTCCCTGTGTTGTTTGGAGATGTAGCTTTATCCTCGCATAATCCCTTGCCGGGAAGTAAGATCTTGCGTTTGGCTAGGGGTGGGTCTCTTGGCTTCCTTAATTGGTAGCTCTGGTATTTCTTCCCCCAGGTTTGGCTTGGGTCATGTTAACCAGAAAGCACACAGGTGAGCCTAGGGATGTCCCCAAGGGCCAATCAACGCAGAGGGTACTTGAGGATTGTGTTCCCTTGCCCAGGGTTACCATGAGAGGAAAGGGGAAGAGATCTCCTTTGGGTCCCATTTCTGTCCCACTGCAAGAGGCTTGCTCCCTTTCCCAGTCCCAGCCTATAGCTTCACCTGTAGTTGCCCTGTCTTATTCAGAGGTAACGGAAGACAGGTCCTTCATGGCACCCCAATAAAATCCAAAGGATTGCCCACAGGAAAGGGGGGCAAACCAGCTGAGTCAATTAGATACATCTTCCAGCACTTTGCTCAGGAAAATAACCGATCAGTTGTCCACTATTACTAACTTACTTAAAGAGCAGGAGTTGCAGTGGGGGATAGAAAATGACCTTGCATGTGCAATGAGGAATCTCAATCTTAAATTGGAAACGTAGTGTGCTGAGACCCAGGACGACAGAGCAAGGGGTTAGTACCCTGACACAGGTTCCCTCTGCTCTTGAAGGTGTAGAGGTGAGCCTGTCACCAGGGGTATCCCTGGCTAAAAGATCTTTTGCCAGACCCTTGGTTAATCAGTCAGAGGTGCAACCAAAATCCAGGGGACGTAGTGATGAAAATCCAAGGTTGATCCAGAGTGCACTTTCATTTCACATTAAGCCACTACCAAGTGGAATTTTTCCTTCCTGGAAATCCAAAAAGGATATCCAGCTCCATTTGTCTTCAATTCTAGGCAATTTTGTCCCCAGGCACCATATTGGCAACTTTCGTGTATTACCATCTCAGGGGAGAATCCAACGTTTAATTATATACTTCCGTAATTTATATCTCATTTCCCACCTCCTGTCTAATATTCCCCTTTTATTTTCTTGGGGAGTACAGGTTGGGGAGGTCTTTGAGTATAGGGTGGAGATGGCTCCTCCTCTAGTGGAGCCCAGCCCCCAGGGTTCCCAGCGGGATGAATTCCCTGGAAGGGGGATGAGACCACTGTGTCCCACTCAGAAGAAACAACAACAACAATAAGTAGTGTTATCCTTCCTCCCATAGGGGAAAGATTGCGGAATATGGCAATGCAGGCAACCGCTGGTTTATTTACCCAGACAAGGATAGTAGAGGCTGAGGAACAGGCAGTGGTAAAGTCAGCAAGAGATTTAATGGCCTTATTGGAGGAAATAGGTAGCTTAATTATGGAGACCAGTGAGAGCTTCTGCTCTGAGTCCCTAGTACCAATTCCTTCCCTGCGTTTGGATATTTCTATACGGCAATTGGACTGCACTCTGCAGGGACAACCATGCCAGGAGGCTGAGGACTTGAGGGAGGTTCCTGGCGAGACTCAGGAGGGTGGGGGTGATATGGAGGCCTTGCTGGGAGCAGCCCAGAGAGTTTCTGTTCCGGTTACCCAGCGGGCTTCCTCCACACCTCAAGCCCTTTCTATCTGTTCTTGGAACATTTCGGGCTGGCATCCCCACAAAGATCTCGATGATTTTGTTGCCTTTATTAGACAGCATCAGGTGCTTCTACTTCAGGAGACCTGGGCAGTGGACCCATATAGAGTTTGAGGGCTATACTGTGGTCTCTCTGCCAGAGGCAGAGTGAGTGGAGGGTTAGCTTGCCTGGTAGTGGATAATGACCATCTGAGAATAGAGGCAGAATTTATACACCCTCCCTTTATGTTGGGATTGTTGTTAAAGCACGGGCCAGTTAAATACTTGCTACTAGGGGTTTATATACTCCCGGCCAATGCGGGTGCTTTCAGAGGCCAGTTATGGGCAGACCTAGAGAATGCTATAAGTGAGTTGCTGATTAAACATCCTAACACCCCATGCTTGGTCACAGGAGACTTTAATGCTAGGATAGGGTCAGTATACAGTATTCTAGCCCCGTATATGGGGGAGCTGTCCGAGAACTTACATACAGTGTGCATGCAAACAAGGGTTTCTAAAGACCTTAAACTTAATTCCTCCGGCATAAGGCTTGTCCAGTTGATGGTGGGCCTAAATCTCTCTATCTTGACTGGTACAGTATATTTGGATCCAATGGGTGAATTCACCTTTATAGGTGGGCAGGGTAATAGTGTGGTGGACTAAGTCTTGGTTTCACCAGAGGTCTTTGACTCTTTGGTTACCTTTGAGGTAGCTCCCGTCCCGGTATCGGATCATCTCCCACTGGTTACATGTCTGGCCGTATCAGAAGACACGAATCGTAAGGAGGAGTTGCCATTAAAGGTGGGTGATAGCCCTCTTTTCAAATATCCAAGGTGGGCAGAAAGTGTGGCCTTGGCCTGGAGGGATATTCTGGGTCTCGGCAAGTTCACAGAAGTTAGGGACCAGTTAACATCAGGGGCAGATGAGGTAGGGGAGGTTGAGCTATATAATAGTTTAGCACTCCAATTCCATCAGCAAGTCTTCATGTTGCTCGAGAAGAACCATTCTAGGCCCATTCATCTACTGGGCCAAAAATGGTTTGACGCTGAATGCTGAAGTGCTAGGTGGAAACTCCACGGGATATATAGGGACTACAGAGCTGGGCACGAGGCTATTTCCTTGGCCCAGTATTCTCAGGAGAGAAAATCATACAGGGACCTTATTAGATTGAAAAAGAGAGTACATGGTGATAGGATGTGGCAGGATCTCCTTATAGCAAGCAGCTCTAATGACTCCAAGATTTTCTGGTGAATTGTGAACGGTGCCACGTCTCCCTCAAGAGTAGCCCGGCCCATACCAATTGCATCCACAAGTTGGGTTGATTTCATCAATTTGAGGCATCCCAGATAGGCCAGATAGAGGAGGAAAATCTAGATCTGCCTTTGTTTGCTTCTGTGCAACAGATCACCCCGAAATGGCTTCTGGTTACAGAGGAGGAGGTAGGACAAGTAGTCGATACTTTTCGAAATGGCAAAGCCCCTGGGCTGGACCTAATTCCAATTGAGGTCATTAAAAGAAACTTGGAGTGGTGGCTCCCAGTGTTGTCATGTATTTTCAATTATAAACCTAAGATATTGTGGCTATCTGTGTTTAAAATGTATTAACTTAGAGCCTTTATATATTAACTTTCTGTCTTAATGTAAGCTAAATAGTAACTTACATTATAGAATTTTAGAATCAGCTTTTGTAAAGAGCTACATCTAATTAGGACCTCATAAAAAACGCATTCCTTTGTGTTTTTTCTAAACTTCCCAAATGACATTTGGCTGTTACTAAAGAGACCACCAGATGGAAGGGCCATAAAACAAGTTATCTTTGAAACTTTCTTTATGGTCTGAGCAAAGGCCATAAACAAGCCTTCTACCTAGGCTTGGCTTTTTCTCACAGCCAGAGTCTGGAATGTTATCTCTTTATGTCTAATTGACAGATCTTTCTATTCATAAGATATCTCCTAGACTGGAGAGGAGGATTTGTTAGTTCTTTCCAGCCAACATATTTATTGAATTTATAGTTGAGTTAAATATTGAAAGGTCTGGATTTTCTCTCTGTTATCTGACAATTATCTCTGATAACAAATACATAGCCTCTCTTCACTTCAGAGCTTGAGGAAAGTCAAAACTTTTATTGGTCTTTACAAGAGCCAATTAGAATCCAGAGTATCTTCTTACTTACTGACGTGTATTCTGTGTCAGCACAACAGCCTAAGAATGGAAACTCCCCTTGTAACCAATCCAATAAAAAGAGAGACCGCATGGTTTTTTCAGACTGAAAATCCATACAACACATGTTTGGATTTTTTTTCTCATGGCAAAGGGCTGAATCTGGACTGTATGTATATATAACTTCTTGCTATCTTTGAGCCAATGTATTGTGCAAATGTTAAGCTTTTACAAGCTTTTTCTTAAGATAGAAATATTTTAAGATCATGTAACTTTGATGTTTTCTATTTATATTTAAGTAAACTTTGCATATATTTTTATAATCCAAAAGTCTCATGTTCCCTTATTATAAATTTATTGTCTTTACAATACTTTCTTTGTTAGCCGGACTTCAAAGTAAGTGTAAAACTCAATTTATATATTTAGGAGAGAAAAGTTCAATTCAGTATGTCTAGTACAACTGAGCAACTAAGCCTTTCTTCCTAATTATGATAAAGAGTGACAGAAATGTGACAGTGTTGGCTAAACTATTCACAAGAATTAATAACACAGGAATACTACCTAATGGTTGGACCCGAGCTGTAGTGATCCCTATATATAAAAAGGGGAAGAGGTCAGACAAATCAGCCTGATTAGCGTTGTAAGCAAAATTTACTCCAAACTCCTTCTTGTAAGGCTAATGGAGTGGATGGAGCGTAACCAGATAATCCATCCTGAACAGGCAGGGTTCCATAGGGGCCGAGCAACTTTGGATCACTGCCTGGTGCTCCACCACTTGGTGGAGAAGTATAGAGCTGCCAACGGGAAGCTTTATGCCGCCTTCTTGGACTTGAAGGCGCCATTTGATACAATCAATCGGCCCTGCCTTTGGGCTAAGCTGACTGCTCTTGGAATTAAGCCCAGGTTGCTTTTGCTTGTTCGGGTCCTGTATGCTAGTCAAGCTAGATCCTGAAGGCCATTTAACTTCAGACATCTTGGTTAAACAGGGGGTAAAACAGGGATGTGTTCTTGCACCTGTGCTGTTTAACTTATTTGTAAATGATTTCAACCCAGGCACAAGACAGGCAAGATATTACCCCCGAAATTGGAATCTAGACCCATTGGTTCCCTCCTTTATGCTGATGGATATAAGTATTTGGGGTATAAGTATTTGGGAGTGAACTTCACGGCTACGGGATGGTGGGCAGAGCACTTGGCCAGGGTAGAGGTGATAGCTAAGAGTCAACTAGCGTCAATTTTAAGATACTTTGCCGGGACAGGGAGGAGATATCTTGCCACCGCCATCAAGGTATTAGAGGCAAAGGTTAAACCAACTCTCTTATATGGTGCTGCATTATGGGCCCCTTTATGGGGAAAAAGCCTAAATTCCTTACAAACTAGGTTTTTGACCTCCCTTACTAATCTACCTAAGGGAACCCCGACTGCCGCTATCCGGCTGGAAGTGGGTACGCGAGACTGGATGGCAGATGCATGGGAGCAGGCTGCCCTTTTTTGGCTCAAGGCTACTAGAGTCCCTCCAGACAATTTGCTTTATGATGTCTTTCTAGACTCATTTATCAATCCTTGGTGCCAGGCCAATCCTTGGTGCCAGGCCATCTAGCACGCTCTGGCCTCTCGGCAGATTATTTAGGGATTAAAACCTATGCAGTAGCCAAAAAGGAGATTATTGCCCGTTCTCGGGACATAGACCAACAGAAAGACTTGATGCTGGTGGCACGATCCCGCCATTTGGTGGGGTATGCCTTATGGGCACCGCACCCGGGCATAGGGGCAAGGTACATAGGATCAACCGCAACCCATAGGGAGAAGTATCTATTCCTCTCCGCCAGGGCTAATTCCCTTCCCACAAAGGTTTTGGAGGGACGGGTAGCTAAGATTCCCTATGGAGACCGTCTATGCCCATTTGATAATGTGGCTGTGGAGTCCACATATCACGTCTTATTTGAATGACATTTGTACAATGTCATACGAGTTGAGATACTCCAGCCCTTTATTGAGAAATTTCATGGGACGACAAGCTTTTTCTTGACACAAATGGCTCTCACTGATTCAGACCCTGAGGTAACTGCATTTATCATGAGATTTCTGTTGCTAGCAATGGGCTTGAGAAGGAATTTCCTTGAATCTAAATCCTTGATAGAGCTGGATTGAAAGCTCGCCCATTAGTTGGCAAGTTTCCTTTTCATGTTACTTCAAAACCTAGCAATTAGTGTTAAGATACATTATACTTACCAAAGCTGGAAAGGGATTGAGTGTAGCACGGTTAGCATCTATTTTATTTTATTCTATTTAGATGGGGTAGGACCAAGGGATCAAGTGATTCCTAATTTTACCCCCTTATGGGCCATATATCTATTGAAGAGTGCTGTTAATTTATAATTCTCCTTTTTGTACCATGGCAATGAGTTAAGATCACGCCCAATACATTGAGATAAGACTTCCCTAAGTGCGGACTGCTTTCACCACTAGCCTTGGTCAGGGGTAAGTTAAAGTTAAACTAAGTGCCTCCCTTATTATAGGGTGGTAACTAGGGAGGCAGGCAGGCAGGGAAACCACCCTACGCCCATACCCTTGCCCCTCTTCTCACTAGGGAGCTGTAGCACAAGGTTAGTCTTGGCCATTGTTCTTCAGAAGCCATATTCTTCCCTTTATATATATAATTGTCCGCTCAGGGGTCAAGTGCTGCCAACACAAGCCCCGGGAAGGGCAAGGTGATTTGAGTATGTGCCCCCCTATTGGATCCAATCACGAGTCTGTTGCGCTATGACTAGTGTACCATATTCCCCTTTTACCCATAACCGCCTGCCCAGGGGTCAAGTGCTGCCACCACAAGCCCAGGGAAGGGCAAGGCGAGGTTGAGCATGTGCCCAGATTTGATCACGATCCTGCTGTGCTACGGTTAGTGCAGCAGGAGGGGATCAGATACCTTTAGGTACATGCCATGGAACGTATATAAGCATGTAGGGCAGGGCTAACTGGTGGGGTTAATTGCTCCCCCACTTAGGTGCTTAAATCAGTCACATGTATAATTAATATATGTGTGCTGGTTATTGTGATTGGCTGATGTGGAGGAGCAGACTAAGGGGAAGTAACAAGGAATTGCCGCTAATGGTGCTGCTAATGGTTTGCCACTAATGGTGCCGCGGCATCGGAACTGGTGGGCGGAACCGTAACTTTTGCGGATTCCAGTAAGAAGCGGCACCAACTCCCCTTTCTGTCTGCCATGGAATCTTTGTGATTATCTGATCATTGTATCATGTTTCTGCCACCCTGAATACAAGGTATCGCGAGACCCAGCGGCATGATCAACCATCGGATTTCATTGGCCAATTTCATTGTCTCTATGGCTTTTTCATTTTATTGGCTAGGTCTTTCCCAGAGAGATATGGCCCGCCTTCACCATTAAGTATAAATAGGTGTGTTTGTAGCTTGTTTCTCCCTCTTGATCCCCAATCACAGTGAGAGTGAGTGACTGTTGGAGCCGCGTCGCCAGTGTCTGTGTTTGTTAACACACTCTGATCTTCCGAGCTCCGCGACAAAGCACCGCATAGCGATTCGAGGAGAGAGAATCCTATCTCTTCCTCCTAATTCATAAAATACCATCGATTTTGGATAACTTAAGAAGGTTTTTGTGTAAGTGCTTGAACTTTTATTCTAATTCTTCTAAACTGTGCTTTATTTAACAGCTAATTTAGTGCTAAAGCAGCTAAAGTAATTTTGGTACAGCTGCACTTTACATTTTCTATTATCCTTTTTTGTAATAAATGTACACATATGTTCTTTATTGCTGTGAGCCTTTTATGTTTATCGCTAGGTTTGTGTTGTGTTGATATTGTTTGTGTTTGCTATTGTTAGTGCTCTCTGCATAGCCAGGCATAGCCGGCGGTAGCCGCGGAATCCGCAGAAGCCGGCGGTGAGCCTGGTGCATGGGCTCAGGGAGGGTCGAGACTTGGGGAAGCCCATGGGGAAATAGACATGGTCAGGGGGGCCGCTGGGAGAGTCACCCCATAGAGAGGCCGGAGGAGGGGGGGGCCTAGCCGGTAGCCGCAGAAGCCGCTGGCGAGCCTGGAGCATGGACTCAGGGAGGGTCGGGGAAGCACATGGGGAAATAGACACAGCCAGGGGGAGGGGCTGCAGGGAGAGTCACCCAGGGAGACCCTGGCAGAGGGGGGGTCATAGGCGTTAGCCACAGAAAACATGGGGTCCCTGCAGCCCCTCTACTGGCAGCACCTCCCCCCTGGCCATCTCAATTTCCCTGTGTGCTTCCCCGACCCCGAGTCCCTGCTCCAGGCTCACCGCTGGCTTCTGAGCCTTTTGTGTCTACCGGCTATGCCCCCCCCTCTTCCAGGTTCTCCCTGGATGACTCTCCCGGAAGCCCCTCCCCCTGGCCATGTCTATTTCCCTATGTGATTCCCTGACCCGAGTCTGCAATGCATATCCGGTAGCTGTGGAAGGCTCAGAAGCTGCAGACGACCCTGGACTCATGGTTGGGGAAGCACACAGGGAAATAGACACAGACAGAGGGGAGGGGCTGCCGGGAGAGTCACCCAGGGAGACCCTGGCAGAGGGGGGGTCATAGTCATTAGCCGCAGAAAACTTGGGGTCCCTGCAGCCCCTCTACCAGCAGCACCTCCCCCCCCAGCTGTTTCAATTTCCCTGTGTGCTTCCCCAACTCCGAGTCCCTGCTCCAGGCTTGCCGCTGGCTTCTGAGACTTCTGCAGCTACCGGCTATGCCCCCCCCCTCCTCCAGGCTCTCCCTTGGTGACTCTCCCAGCAGCCCCTCCCCCCCTGGCCGTGTCTATTTCCCCGTGTGATTCCCTGACCCGAGTCTGCAATGCATATCTGGTAGCCACAGAAGGCTCAGAAGCCGCAGTTGACCCTGGACTCATGGTCGGGGAAGCACACAGGGAAATAGACATGGACAGAGGGGAGGGGCTGCCTGGAGAGTCACCCAGGGAGACCCTGGTGGAGGGGGGATCATAGCCATTAGCCATGAAAACTTAGGGTCCCTGCAGCCCCTCTACTGGCAGCACCTCTCCCCCCCCCCGGCCATCTCAATTTCCCCGTGTGCTTCCCCGACCCCAAGTCCCTGCTCCAGGCTCACTGCGGGCTTCTGAGCCTTCCGCGTCTACCGGCTATGCCCCCCCCTCCTCCAGACTCTCCCTGGGTGACTCTCCCAGCAGCCCCTCCCCCTGGCTGTGTATATTTCCCTGTGTGATTCCCTGACACGAGTCTGCAATGCATATCTGGTAGCTGCGGAAGGCTCAGAAGCCTCAGGCGACCCTGGACTCGTGGTCAGGGAAGCACACAGGGAAATAGACACAGACGGAGGGGAGGGGCTGCCGGGAGAGTCACCCAGGGAGACCCTGGCAGAGGGGGTCATAGCCATTAGCCGTGGAAAACTTGGGGTCCTTTCAGTCCCTCTACCATCGGCACCTCCCCCCCCCGGCCATCTCAATTTCCCCATGTGCTTCCCCGACCCCGAGTCCCTGCTCCAGGCTCGCTGCTGGCTTCTGAGCCTTCCATGTCTACCAGCTATGCCCCCCCTCCTCCAGGCTCTCCCTGGGTTACTCTCCTGGCAGCCCCTCCCCCTGGCCGTGTCTATTTCCCCATGTGATTCCCTGACCCAAGTCTTTGCATAGCCAGTAGCCGTGGAATCCGCAGAAGCCGCCGGCGGGCATGGATCATGGACTCGGGGAGGGTTGGGGAAGCCCATGGGGAAATAGACATGGCCAGGGGCGGCGCCAGGAGAGTCACCCCATAGAGAGGCCAGAGGAGGGGGTGGGGGCATAGCCGGTAGCCGCAGAAGTCACCAGGAAGACGGGAGCAGGGAGTCGGTACTTGGGGTCCCTGCAGCCCCTCTAACGGCAGCACTTCCCCTGCCCCCCGGTCTCAATTTCCCCGTGTGATTCCCCGACCCCGAGTCCCTGCTCCAAGCTTACTGGCGGCTTCTGAGACTTCCGCGGCTACCGGCTATATGCCCCCCCCCTCCTCCAGGCTCTCCCTGGGTGACTCTCCCAGCAGCTGCTCCCCCCCCCCCGGCCGTGTCTATTTTGGCCGTGTCTATTTCCCCAGTCTGCATAGCCAGGCATGATAATGAAACAATTGAATGAACCTTGCCGTTCATCTACAAACAGTACTTTAGTTTGAACTGCATTGTGGCAATGTTCAGAGCCATCCCGAAGAACATTTTTTACAAGGTAGTTATGTTCTGCAACTGCCACTATTCCCATTCCCACAACCTTTAGAGTCCCTGCAAAAACTTTGGTTATTTTAACGTTATTTTCATTATTGTACAACTACACTATATACAAAACAATATACAATAATACAACTACAATTGTTGTATTTTTTCAATTATTTTTATTATTTGTACTTATACCAAAAAACAGATAAAAAAATTTAATCCTTTTTTAGAGGAAATAAATATTTAAAAAATATGTAAACTAAAAATAATACACATGCGCTAACATCCTCATTTTCCATTTACTGTGCAGATCGCCTCCCCTGATACATTCTGCAGACGGCCTGCAGGAAAAAACAGATCTTTTCCTCCGCCACAGACTTTAGGTAAGTTCATTTCAGGCAATTCTGAAATACATGTTTTAAATGACAGCCTACTGACAAGTAATTGCTTGGTGCTGTGACGGTGTTCTATTAAGTCATGATGCAGAACATTTGGATCATTGGAGATTCGTACATAACAAGACTCGAGCAATTCTGCAGCACAGAACAAGCGAACATCAATTTTAATTTACGCAATGTTAGCGTGAGATGGATCAGAAGGGGTGGGATGCGATGGTCCAATGTATCGCCATCTTTAAAGAAGGAAAGGCAATTCATTTCATCCCTTTCTGACCTGCCTTCGTGCATCGTAATCCACTCTGGTGGTAACGATATTGGCATGCTCAAAGGGGGTGAGCTTCTGGAGGAAATGAGAAAAGATTTAAAAGCAATAAACCTTCTTTTTCCTGGTTGTAAGCTTGTCTTCTCTGACATGATCATTCGCATTTCCAACAGATATAGCACAAATATGCGTGCTATTAATAAATCTATAAGAAATGTTAATAAGTGTGTAGGTGCTTTCCTTAAGGATATTGGTATGGTTTCTGTCTGGCACCGGAACATTATAGCCGCCTGTACTGATATGTTTTTGCTTGATGGCGTACACCTTTCACAATATGGCATGTCACTGTTCTATGATAACATTAGGTCTGCTATAGTAGCAAATGTACTGTGATTGTTTTTCCAAAAACTAATTATTGATGTAACACAATGAGTTATCTAACATTTACGTGTGTATATTTTGTCCATTAATAATTCCTTATTGACTTATTCGGACAACCTTTCTTTCCATAGGCTATAGAGATGCCAGCACAATCGGCTAAGCGGAAACGTGATAATTCCTCTTCTGGACAGCGTACTACAACTCGCAGCAGTACGATGAGCCCGAGCAATGTCTTGTCACTTCGTAATGGAAAGAAAATGGTAAAGGACACAGTATCTCCTCGAACACCACAAGTCCCAGAATCTGGTGTGGAGGCTCCGGCTGTTGCTTCTGGGGCAGTAATATCGCAGCCCCCTCTTGTGTTTCAACAAGAACAGCAACAAGAAGCCTCACACCCACAGCATTCTCCCATTAATGAATTGTCCCAGCCGCAGATTGCAATGCATATTTCACCTGTCGAAATGGCATTGCCGCAGTTGGGCAGTTCAGAACCTGAGGGAACGGCCAAACGCTCACAGGCGCCTCTTCAGTTGCAACCACACACCCCACAGCAGTCTGATGGTCTTGAATTGTCACAGATGCTGCTACCAATGCGTATTTCGCCAGCTAAAATACCATTGTCACAGCATGGCAGTTCTAAAGATTCGGCACCGCCGCAAACTAAACGTCCTTTAATTAAATGCTATGTTTCAGCGCAGGATGCACTGAGGGGTTTTCTTGATGCAGACTCCCCCTCCACTGTAGGAGAATCATCAATGGACTCCTACAAAGATGTTGAATTGTCCCAGCGCATTGTCAACGATTTAGAGCTTCAACTTGAAAGCACATCCGAGCAATCTCAAAACTGCATGCAGGAGCCAGTGAGGGCACACAGCGACAACACCTGGAGCCAATTGTGTACTTCCGGTGTCGATGTGGAAGAAGGAGAGCGCGCTCTGGAAAGCGAGCCAGGGGTGAGTGTGCATGACAACACGACTGTGCGTGCCGCACACATTTCCCATCATTACTGCGCCGACAACGATACTGATACGGATGGTACCGTGGATGATTTGGAATTAACAGAAGATGTAGACGAAGATGATTTTCAGGATCCATTGTACACCCCTCAGAATGCACAATCCTCAGGCTCCAGCCAACTGCGTAAAAGGCTAAGGATGGATGAAAACCCCTTAAATGTTGTACGGGAAGGCCATTTGCCCTTGCATAGTACGGGAAATGACATAGCCCCAATTTTCAAAAACGCTTTGTCGAGACATCAGCCAACGACTCCGACCTCTAACCACAACACAACATCAAACAAGGCCAGCAGCACTCCGACATCATTGGCTCTTAACAGGAAAATAAATTCTACGCCGGCGTGTTCGCCTGTGGCATCCACATCAACAAATCACGAGGCTGTATTCTCATCGCAGCCAGGAACAATCAACAACACCCCCGATGGGAATGCAGACAAATGCAAAGAACTAAGGTCTGATGTCTGGGACCATTTCACACCATGTGATGCAAAGAAACTAGTAGTGAAGTGCAAATACTGCGCAAGGAAAATAACAAGAGGGACCGAAGGAGGGAAGAGCCGGCCTGGGACTAGTGGTATGTGCAGCCACATGAAGCACCATCACCAGTCCATTATCAATGCCTCTAGCAAAAGTACAACAAGCAACAACGAGGATCCCTCTATAAACGCCGCTAGTGATCGGACTGTGCAGACCACATTGCGAGAATCTATGAAAAACCAAAACAAATGGCCAGCATCTCACCCTACTGCACAGTACTACCTAGCACTCGTGACCAAGATGCTGGCAGTCGACATGCTTCCGTTCTCCTTTGTGGAGAACGAGGGATTCCGCGAAGTAATGGAAGGAATGGCCCCAAGATGGAATGTACCTTCGAGATATTATTTCGCAAAGAAGACCATTCCAAAACTTTTCTCCGAAACATGCAAAGCAGTATCAGCTGCTATGCGTGGGTGCGAGGGCAAGGTTGTGCACTTAACCACAGACATGTGGACAAGTGCACAGCGCATGGAGTACCTGTGCGTTACTGCACACTGGATTCATCGAAACACCAATAACAGACTGGTAAGGAAGCAGGCCATACTTGCATTGGAACACTTTCCGGAACAACACACTGCTGACAACATCCATGCTAAATTATCACAATTGACACATGAATGGTTGGCTCCCCTTGATCTCTCCATTGGGTGCATTGTGTCAGACAATGGTGCAAATATCATGAAAGCGATTTCTGACTGCGGGAGCCAAAATGTTTCCTGCATGGCTCATTCACTGCATCTGGTGGCCAAAAAATTTCTAGAATCGGACCCAACGGTTAAGGACACAGTAGAGCGTGCAAAGAAGTTGGTGACGCACTTTCGACGATCGGGAAAATCTCGCCGCGTGCTCAGGCAAATACAGGAGGAGAGACAACTTGCACTTCAGTTCTTCCCGAACGATGTCTGCACGCGTTGGAACTCAACGTATGATATGCTAAAAAGGCTACATTCGCAGCGACTGGCGATTGATACTTTCTTTGCTGTGGCATCCAAGTCTGTAAAGGACGCCCCCGCTATGCAGCTAAATATAACACACTGGGATACAATAGAAGCTCTCATTGCTCTGCTGGCACCCTTTCAAGTCATGACGGAGTTCGTGAACAGGGCCGATGCAACACTCAACCAGAGCTTGGCCTCGCTCGTATTATTGAGGACACAAGTCGAAGACATCACCAACACTCTAGCACTACAGGATGATGGACAGAGGGCTGAAAGCCTTGGAATTTCATTACAGAACATGATCGCGAACAGCACCCAGTTTAAGAAGATTGGTGGAGATAAGTTGTACAGGGTGGCGACAGCTCTGGACCCACATTTCAAGAACGTTACAAAGGTATTGGGTGGTGAAGAAGCCACTGCATCTGCACGCTATGACATTGCCAGCCACATAATTAAAGGGGTTTGCGAAGACAGTGATGACGACGATGCACAGGAGAACGACACAGATAGCAGTTCAGAAGATCACACCGTACAGCATGACGCATCTTCTGTCTGGGCAAGTTTTTAGAAGTATGGACTCATGGTACCGACTCACAATAAAAGTAAAAGAAGAGTTAATAAGGTGCACTGGCCAAACTCGTTATCTGCAGCCAAATACATGTACGACCAGTACATGTCGTCTGCCCCAGTAGATGGCATGAATAGTGATCCACTCATTTATTGGGCTGACAAAAGTGGCACTTGGACAGCACTATACAATTTGGCAATCGCACTCCTTGGCTCTCCTCCAAGCAGTGTCCTTTCTGAACATTTATTTAGCTGTGCGGGTGCCATTTTAGGAAATAAAAGAACTAGTCTTATCAGTCTAAATCTTGAGCGGCTAGCGTTAATAAAAATGAACAGGGAATACCTACCGAAGATCACCAAGGATTTAATTGGAGCAACAACAGATGAGGATATAATGAAGTGCACCAGAGAGGCAATCAATCGACAGAGAAAAGGTTTTGATGAAGGAGACGAAATATCTGAAGGAATACAAGAGCACTAATGCAGTAACTCTTTTTGTGTTATTCTTTGAGCAATCATGGCCTCCATGGAATGACTCACAAGCAAATAGGAACTTGGAGTAGCATATTGTTGTGCAGTCATGGCCTCCACGGAATGACTCACAAGCAATATGGAACTTGGAGTAGCAAGGCCTGGTGCAGTCAATTTAAAAATATCACTACATAATGTGTTATACAATAAGTATTGTTTTTTACACTCCTGGTAGGTTTTGCCTCTTTTTATTTGTTCCTTTTTCCATTTCTGTTTGTTGGTTCCCATGGCATGGAAGCTGTGCAGTCATGGCCTACACGGAATGACTCATGCAAAATTGCCATAAGGGAACACATGTTGCAAATCCAGCAGTGAACATTAGTCATATGATTTCGTCTTGGAACTGAAGACACTAGTACTCTACCTACGCGACCACAAGATGAGAAGTGCAGAAACCAAACTTTAGGGTGAGTGTGTTTTTGGTTTTTAAAACAAGGGTA